>JAQGCA010000073.1:0-52114 GCA_034698945.1 Protaphorura quadriocellata | reverse complement strand
AAAATCAAAAAAGTATGTAAAACTCGGTTTTTCTTGAAAAATCTTTCCGTCAGGTACTCACTAGATAGATTTAGTTTCCTTATTGTTGTACATGTCTTAAACCTTATGTCTGGTTTTTACACTGCGTTTACACGCGTACGGTCGAAGCGGTCTTAATACACATTTTGACGGTCAGTGGCTGTCTTTTACCTTTCTCCCTCTTTTTCAGTCAGGTCGCCTTTCGCATCTTCACTGCTCGCAGTTCATTCATTCTAATTTTTGTCAGCTCTTCAACCGACTATTGCTTAATTTTTTAAAGCAAACAGTTCTCGAATGCAGTACGACAAGGACATCTCAAATACTGTATTATAACGTTTTACAAGATGTACAATATTTAGGCACATCCCCAATACCAGTTGAAACAAATTTGAAGCCTCTCTGTGGCGATGTGGCGAAGCTTGTTGCGGTATTGTTTTCTCTATTTTTGAGTGTCGCACTTCCATCCCATATCATTTCACTGCATACTGTTAAACAATGTTTCCGTAAACTGGCTCAGTATAAAATCAAACACAGCCCAGACTAGTATTCAATCCGTAACGGGTTTGATGCTCAACCGAATTTAACATTCCCCAGCAGTTGAGGAACTTATTATGTTGGTAGACGGAATAGAAATCTGGACTACTTGTGAAATCCGTCCGACGAAACATCAAGCATTCCCTTAACTACTCTGAAATCAAAAAAATTGGCAGTTCCTCTACCGAATTAACGTTCATTCCGGTTGGAGTAACCCGGTTGTAGTTCATTAGCGGACTCATCCGCCCCCCTGATGAATATTCATCAGCGTACCGATCTGGGGGAACTCCTTGACTAAGCCAAGTCAAACCCGTGGCTTATTTCTTCACTTCACTTCCTCCTTACTTGAATAAAAATCTAAACTCGTTCCTTCTTTAGAATACCATTGCTTGCGATTTTTTTTTCTCTGTGCTCCTGTCTCCTACTTGTAAGAGACAAAGCCCTGTTCTTTCGTAAAATACTGAGTACTCAACATCAACACACACATAAATGTGTAAAATATGCTAATGCAAGCACAGTTGTCATAGACGAATGAGAGAGTTGGATATATTCAGTCAGTAAAGGCAAACACTCCAGCATTTGGCTCCTGGCTGGATGCACCTTCCGTTCGTCATTTTTTAACGCCACATTAGGCGACCCTCTTCCCATCCTGTCCTGGGCAGGCGAGCCGCTCATTACTCTCTCCGAGTTGTAGTGATGACTACCGTGACTAAATCTTTAGTCTGATACCCCCTTTTTCGTCTATTAGTCATATCTTCTATGACTTCTATCTTTATTCTCCTCCCTAATGTCCGAATTTGCCGGCGTGCACAAGTAAGAAATACGGTCTGCTGGTTCCAACTCGCAATGAACACACTTTCCGGACCTAAAGTACATAATATCGTTCCCTGAAGATGAACATTTCATGAAATAATTTTTTTTATTTTAAGTGCATAAATTATAACTTAGCGGTCAATACGTGCAATAAATATGTTACGTTCAGTATCGGATTGTACGTATCTGGCTCCTTATGAAATGTTTGCGCGGTTATACTTCGCATGACTTCAGTTCAAAGCCAAGCCGGCAACAGAACGCTCGACAAGATTCGCTTAAACGTTAATAAAATTACGGTAATTTCTTCGACGAGTTTCCAATTTGAGCCAAATATCTGAAAAATAATGTCAGTACAAGTACACACCGGCCTACCCGGTGTCCGGAAAATCTACCCGATGTTCCCTGTCATCAGGTCTGTCCCTTAATCTTTTGTGTCATGCAGACTATTACTGACCAGATCGATGCATTAAGTCGAACTATGTTAATCGGCAAGATCTCCTCATAAAATACAAATCCCTCTGAATAATATTATATGTGTCGGCCGTCGCGCTCTCAACGATTTGACCTTTCCGGTGAGGCAGCCCAGCAAATCCAAAGATCTCTAAAGTTAGGATGTAAATTCATCCTAAACCATCCAACTGATTCATGTGCGTTTTTTCTGAAAAAGATTTCAATATGTCGAACACTGTGATTGTGAAGGTGTAGAAGGAATTGAGCAATTGTTACTAACGTTTTAAAAATATTAACAATGTAGCACTATACATCCGGCTTATGAGCCTATTTTGCTTCAACTTGGGATTTGGCACGCAACATCAGGGAATTCTCGGGAAGAAGCAGTTCGGAAAATCTATTTAGTTTGGTCATCGATTGGAGTTTTATTCATTAAAGTCATTTTAAACATCTCACACACAAATTAACTGACGTCAGAACGATTTATCTCCGAATGCCCAGAACAAAATTATGCGAATGTATATACAATAATAACTGAATAACGTTGGATTACAGTATAACTAACTACTTAGATAGGATAGAAACCACCTCAGACTGGCTAGAGTCACTAGGAAATAGGCTCCGTATTGACGAACATCTTTATACAGTTCTCTGATTTGAAATAAACGTCAAAATAAATAAATAAATAATACACAGGAAACATTACAGGCAAACCCAATTGTTTAATAATTTCAGTGTAGTTTCAAATACAATAGGCAACCATCCGAAGTCCGAAGTCCATCCAAAGTTAATGCAACAACAGTGATTATCGTTTTTTTTTAAATGTAGGTTAATCGCAATGAAATTCTACAATTTTCAGCGCAGTTAAGACTGCAGTAATTCTGAGCATATCGAAAAAATGAAATAGACTTCACCGTGCACACCAAAGATATGTTGTGATAACACTTCGGGGTTAGACCTCCACCAAGGACATCAGTGAATCCCGCAGTCGATATTTACAAATTCTATTAAGAACGATTAAATAGTTTGAAATAAAATAGTCAATTTCCGTAATGAAATTATATCTACATTATTATTAGTAAGCATAAACATTTTTAGCAATCTACAAAAATATAACTACGAACCAAAGATATAAATTCACTGAAACCATCAGACATTCTGCGCGTTATTTAACAAATTATTAGAAATGACAATAAGGGTACGGCAACACTTAGGAATATTGTAACAAAATATGACACTGAAATGCTTGTTCGTGCTTCTGTGCAATGAATTTGGAACTTTTAAGCCACTGCTAGTGGTAGTGTAGTTTCCTACAGCACCGAAATATCTTTCGTGTGACAGTATATTTTCAGGGAATTTGAGCTTCTTAAAAACAAAAGAAGCTGATATCAATTTTTGTCTCTCCATGAAAGTCTTGGAACCACTACATTTATAAAAACCAATCAAAAGGTTTTTAGAATATATCTTGTGATAACCATATAAAAATAGCCAGCCTTTCTACGTCTGACCCCGACCATCCGACCTCATTTACTTCTGTGGTTGAATTTGTAGAAATCAAATATTTTTTAAATACTTATCGAGAAGCAATAATGTCGAAAATGTCTTCAAATTCTAAATCGGAGGTATGCGAAGCTGAAACACTTTGGGTCAGGTATTTTCTGCATTGTGTCACCTGAAATCTGGCATCGCTATGCACTTACAGTGCCAGGCCATTTTCAGGAAGGATCTGGGTTTTTACGAAATCAGAGTTCGATTTGATTTGATTTTCTATTAACGTGTTTTTCACCTATGCATCCTGATACATTTAAGTATAAGTAGAATGGCTTACTTCACTAACACACACAAAATAAAAAACTAATCTAGACCAATTAATGAGACAGTAATTTCCCCAATTTAATAGACCAATTGATAATTTTACAGAATCATGCATGTAATCAGCAAGTGAAATATCGCACACTTGAAAGTAAAAACTTGTGCCAGGTCTACGTATTCATCGGGTGAATTCTAGATCGTATATTAAAGTTTGACATTTACGAATAGATACCATAAGAATATTCTATCTTAAGAAAGAAATGAGAAGTGGCATTGGACAGTAATGGCGCACACAACTTATGTACTACGTACGCGAGGATAAAAATATTCCGAGACTCCATCCCTCGACAAGGACCCGCACCCTTTTTGCAACATCCCCTTTCCCAAAAATTCATCTCAAATGTAGCGTTAAGGTAATGACAGGATAGTCAACATACTTCCACATGATCAATTGGCAAACAGAAAAGAGTCAGTGGAAAGACTAGACTTTAGGACTATGAAGCGAAAGACTAGTCTTTCCTTCGTCCGGCCAATAGATCTTCAATCATCATCAAAATGACCAGCCGTTCATGTAAAATGCATGAAGATAGAGTTCCTTTTTTCATGGTAATTTTCCTCGAGCATCTTTTGGAGAAACGAGAAAAAGGGTTATGCAGTTTATTTTCAATCATCTTGTCCAGCTCTTCTCCGCTGCTTTCTTTTCCTTTATCCTTAATGGGAATTGATTTTTGTTGTAGTTCTGTTGATACAGGATGTATTTCTGGAAATTACTTCTTATACACTTGACTTTTACAAGACTACAGTCGAAATCTTATGAACGAACACTCAAATATCCTAACTAGATTTTACGAGAAATGTCGACGAATAATTGTCTACTGATGTAAATAAAACTCGATAGATCCTGTTCTGCTCGTTCGTGTGGATACTAAACCAAAATAATTGGCTACTTCTATTCGATTCATATCGCGGAGAAACAAGAAATAAATTTCTTCGGACTTCATCTGAAGGGAAATTAAACCTTTGATTTTTTTTACCAGAAAGAGATCAAAGCCTAGAAAAACATTGAAAAATTGTCTTTAAATCGGCTGTGTGGTTCGCAAAGCTATATGGAGTCGCCAGAAGCACTTTTTGCTCTGTCCTTACACGACCGTGTCACAGCGACTGGAAGCAAGTATTCCTAAAGCACAGCGGACAAAATTTATTTAAAATAAAATCCGTTTCGACACACTAGCGGCTAGTGTCAAAAGCTAGAAAGTTTTTTTTTGGTAGGAAACGAAGCTGGCGATGGGAATCTTGGTTTCCAGTGAAACATTATACTTTACAAGTAAGGAGTGGAGTGGTGCCATCAGAATATTTCTTTCCTTTATACTGAATTTCATTACAAGGCAGAGAACTAGAGTGATTGAATTGGAAATTTTTCCAGAAGCCATATGGGTTTCTCCAGAGACTAAGTTCTGGTCCCTTGGATATTTTTTGTATAGCTTTTGGAATTTCGTGAAATATTGCACAGGTCGGATTTTTATGAACTTAGAAATTGTTTTTCGGATTCTCTAGAATTCGGAGAATCATTGTGGTTCTCCCGGTCAGGTTGTGCGTTTTCTATATTACTGCTGTTTCAATACATCCCGTTTATGTTCATACGTGAAATTATGAGTCTCTTTTTCTAATCCTTATTTTCGTACGCACATGTGTCCCTGGCGAACTCAGACAAAAAATAAAAAAATTCACGTATGAGCAATCGCCAGGCTAGGCTAATCAATCGCCTAGGCAAGTGGTCAAATTATAATTAGCTTCGCCCATCACACCTCTCCTGAAGTAGTACAGGCAATAAGTCAATATTTTAAGCGCTAATTAATCAGTTCTTCGCTGAATATCGAACTAAATGGACCATACACCACCATAGAACAAAATTAGATCACTTTTTAGAATAGAGTGAATGACTTTTTCGAGTTCTACAATTTTGATAGGTATCTTATCTGTAAGAACGCCAAGCAAGAGTGTGAGTGGGGCTAAAATAAAGCTTAATTTCTTCCCAACAATTTACTTCTTGGCTGAGTTTGCCTCTTCACTGCGATAGTATGCATGTCTAAATATTCAAAACATTCCCAGTCAATATTAGGAACGATGTAGTTAAAATCCTACAAATAGTGACGATTTCTAGTTTTTCCATTTACTGACACCACTTCATATTAAAAAATGAATACTATTCATCACATTGATAATAATAAAGTACAAAGTAAACACTCATTTTAATTTGTTTTGTGGTGGTGGTTCTTTCATTGCTGCCAGTGAATAAAGGAATTTAAGTAGAGCACCATTCCATAGCTGAAACCTGGTCTATTCGACTCACTTGCTTTCCAAAAAATACTCCCTTTGCCTTCCAGGGGACAAATAGCAGTCTGCAATGAATTGGGATGTAGAAACTCAATTAAGAATGGTCTACCTGTTCTGGCTAGCATTACTGACACTGGCAACCGCCACCTGTAGAATCCTGTCTTTCTAACAATGGACAATGGAACAATCAGCATCTGCACTGAACAATGCCTGTAATATTTGCAATTCAAATTATGAGAAATAATAGTACATAGATAGATAGAGCAGAATTTCAAAGAGGGAATGCATGGAAATTTTCGAAAGAGTTGGAATAGACATTTTCCGGAAAATGCGCGGTGCCGACGTACCAGTCCGTGACGTTTTTCCACCTTTACTTCCATTCCACAGTCGAAAGCTGCTTTTGTTCTGTAGCTATTTCGTTTCCTCGTGGTTTTAGTCATCGGGCCAAACGAATCCAGTTTTCTATGCTCTACTCTTCCATCCAATAATGTAACAACTGTCCAAATTCCCATGGATAGAGTCTAAGGTAATATTATTGTATTAATCCGAGCATGTAATTTGAGCGCATATGTTGGCAATCCATCTCTCTCGTCTCAAAGTAAAACATTCGATAGTAGGATATATTTTAGTTTTTAGCTCTCAAAAAAAATCTCTCCACTTCTGCTCGTCTCCTCTCTGAATATTCATGAAGGAGAGAAAATTACCCTTGCAAATGAGATATATGTGTGCAGTACCTGCCTGTTCTCTTGTGAAAGAGTGATTTTTCCGTTGTGAGAGAAAAAATTCCCCTAAACCTTCCCTAAGATGCTCAAGAATGGATTTGGGATTAACATTGTGATGTGATGGATGAAAAAATCTGCATAATCTTTATAACGAAATTGAGTGGAATCAACGCCGGGTTCTGGTGAGATTTCCGACCCGCCACGCTAGCACCACCGAAAATCTCTTCTTTTACTTTCTCCCCTTCGGAAAAAATCCGCAAGACTTTAGCACGCTCTTTCCTTCTCACAAGAAATATGTTAAAACTAAAACACAAAGATATTGTAGATATACTTGTATACTTGTACAAGTTAAAAGAAATTAGAACTAGCTAGTAGAGTGGTTGGTTTGGATCTTCCTTGGCGTGATGCATTATTACAATGAAAGTTGAACGGAAGGCTTGTTCAATGAATTCCACGAGTGATAATTGAGAATGGCCTAATAGAGAAATGTACGTATAAATCAAGTCACTCGTTTTTTTATCGTGTACTGCACAGTAGCTAAATTCAAGTAGCCTTAATGTCCGCCTCTTGCTTCCAATCGTGGTGTTATTATTCATTTTGGGTCCTTGATCCAGGACCGTGATTACTTTTTTCATAGAATTTATTACATATGATTGTTGCGTTAAACAGGTTTATAGGCGGTTGCATTGTTTCAGATTTTACCCATTAATCATTTAAATTCTAGTCGATATTTGGAATACCTACAACAACTTCTGTTGTACTTTAGACATGTAGGCAGTTGGTATAATTGACCCTGGTGAAATTTTAACGAAATTAACGTGAAGTCTTCCAGTTGTTCTCCATGAATTTTAAGTGCATTATTGCATAAGTATTCTTGACACCATAAACTTTCACAGTTTTACAACTTCGGGGGTATGTCGTTAATATATAGAAACTGCGTTCGTTTTTTTCGCAAAACTAATTGCATTTCTACTACACTCCTTGTTATACTGCTAACCAATTTCCATAACTAAATTAACGGAGGAACCAGTTCTATCGAAACTGCATTTTCGATTGTTTCAGAGATTAGGTTAGATTTAATATGAGCTAAAAGTTTTATGCCGGCAAAATTCCCTTCAAAAATGCCTTTCGTTTGAGTCAATCCGAAGAAGTAACTCGAGAATGTTTCAAAAATAAATGCCGTACCTTAAACTGGTACTGTTCCGGGTTTTAATTTTACGAAGTATCCACTTCCTCTTTATAATTCGGCATTTCCAAATTATTTTGAAATTTTGCCTTGGTAGTAGAGTAAACGCAATAACAGCGTCTTGTTCTTAATAAAAGAAATTAACTAATTAACCAATACAATTCAATATCGAAAGACATATACGTGAAATGAATACGAACGCATAAATTTGAACGGTATCATCTGTTCTCAACGTTATTGAGTGGACGACCCCAAAAATAAAGATGACACGCTGGTTAAGGCCATGGTTTCGAGATTGTAGTCAAATTGACTGGATCGATCGTCATTCCATAAGTGTGAAGTGTACCCCTTTATTAATTTATGCCCGCTTAGTTTACAACATTTACTCCTGAGAAGTCTGACCGAATAAATAATGTACTTATACAAACCTATGTGTGTAAAAAAAATTATAATATTTTCGTTTTTTCATCCGCCGATGGAAAAAGTAACTGCCAGGTCTAGATCAAATGGTCCAGGTCAGATGTTTTAAGCTATATTTGCAATGATTTTAATGAAATAAGCAAAACAAAACAGAAATGCCTGGGGTACATCAATTCAGATTCAGGCCAACTGACGCCACCAGTGTTCTTGTCATCATTGCATCATTGCGTCACAAGCAGGTTACGGAAGATCAAACTACTCGATTTGACTCTCTATATAAGTTAGTTAGTCAGTTAAGTTCTTTTATTCAAGTCAAGAATTTCAGAAAACTGATTTCCCCACATTGTATTCAAACAACATAACACGTTAATTAATAGTGGTATGTTTGTAATAAACGTACATTCCTGGACTACCCTTGCCAGACCGGTGTCCAAAAGTCAACAAAATCTACAGCTTTAAATCGCATGACCAAGATAAAATGACAAAGCTTTGTTTTTCCACAGGCTCATCGGAATAAACAATAGTTAGCTGATAGATAGCTGTTAGCTGGTTGGACAGTGAGCGAAATTTTTCGTAGCGTGTTTCTGCATTTTAATTCTTATTGATTTTTAACTATAAATCAATTTTGCAAATACCAATTGTTCGGAACTAAAATGTTTACTACATTGTGGATATTCAAAAGCAATTCAATATTTTCTGAGATCTCAATAGTTAATTTTAGGAACTCACTTGATCTACTCATGTTATCTGATACTGGCAGTACTGAATTTATTGTTTAGCTCATCGATAAGGACGGTAAACTATGGTTTTGAGAGTCAACTGCTTTCAGAATTTCTTTGCAACACCTTCATTTGTCTTCTCTCTCATTTTCTTCGACCCACTCCACACGGTCGCGTTAAATAGTATGCCGACGCGCTTCACTTCGTTACTCCCCATACCCCTTACCGCTGACGATGGCGGCGGTCAAAGGCAGCGAAAGTTCGGAGATCTCGAAGTTCTGCAGAGTGAGCGAAACTTTGGACCTGAAACCCCAGGTTCGACACCTTCATGAACGCGGTGGTTGGAGTTGGCCGTTCACCTGGCGTTCTATCCGGCGGTCCCACTCGAGTCATTTCCACTGGAATATCTTGTGCATCATCGACGAATACCGCAATTAAATATACGTGAATGGAAGGAAATTTACTCAATGATTAAAGACATGTTATCTAATGTCTGTCCAAATTTAATAGAGTCTTCTGACGTCATAGAAATAACAGGTTGTTGGTAGTGACAATTCGGTTCATTGACCTCGGCTGTTGCAAAATATTTGAATCCCACCCATCGAATGCCCATTAGTAAACAAAAGTTACGATAGGGAACACCCTTTTTCCTATTTCTCTGCAAATTCGCATGACAACCTTATGGGTGTCGATTTGTCGGTGACGTCAGAAGACTCTAGAACAGCGTCCCGCGTTGTTGGGACGGGGTTAGATTTCCCGGGCCTGTAATATCTGAGATCGTATTTTCCTATACTGCGAGGTTTGTACCTTTCATGCCGAGCGGTTTTATTAGCTTTCATAAATCACTAAAGTGGCCTAGAAAACGGCCCCTAATAATGGTTAAACAGATAACCATGTGTGGTGTGGTGACAGCGCAATAATGAATTCGTCGAATGCGAATTTCGTAAAAACAGACGATAAACTGTCATCCGAGTAAGATTGTGTAATATCTGAATTCTGTAGTCGCACAACTCATGATAGATAACATGTAATAGGGTTGTGACCCAACCTGGGAATATATCCGGGTTCGAGGGTACATACTCTGGATCCCGGATCTGGATTTTTATACCCGTGTGTGATTTACAAAAAAAGCGAAAGAAAACCTTCAACATACATTCTTGAGTGATAATTAACAGAAAGTGCTTTTGTAAAATTGAAGAAGATATTTGTTCAATCTCCGGCAATTTTGAACCAGAGTTATGGTATATTTATTTTACTTATTTAGACGTCTATTTCAAATCAGTGGACTACAAGAGATAATCGTAAATGCAGAGCCTTGTTATAATAATGTTATAAACTTATAAAGATAATACTTCTTATAGGACACTGTTTGGCGTTTCGGCTGGAAGCATGGTTTGGTAGTGCGAAAGGGTAATCTGTAAATTCTTCAAATTCGCGTACACTGGAAACACGATTATAGTAGTAAATTATGGTATAATAGCTCTCGACAATTTATCCGACATTCACCCAGATGGTGGGACAAACTCAAAGTGGTATCCATCCTTCCTATATTAATTACGACTTGAATCCTAGTCGATATACGAAATTTGCAATCCATTCGTTCTCTCAAATCCGGAATTGATAATTTAAATCAAAGAGATTCTACTGCTAAAATGTAGAATCTCCTTGATTTAATTCAGAATTCAAAAAAATATGTCCCAGGTAAGTTTTGAAGAAAATTTCAGAAAAAGTTGATAATGTAAATCGAGAAGTATATTGTATAATATCTTCTTACCTAATTTCTGTACTTGGAGTACTTAAACGACGACGATTCTGGCTCGGAAAGATTTCAAAGAAACCTGACTTATACATAGTACCGATTCCTTCCTCATTCTATCAATTACGGAAGAACCAATTGAAATTATTCTTTATATATGTTAATCATTTCTAAATTTCAAAATTAGTGAAAGCTTTAAGACCACTCAATTTTTGGGATTTTTTTGTGGCTAGGGTCATTGGAAATGATAATTGAGTAAGGGAAAAGAGGGTTTGGAAAACTTTTTCTCTCGGAAGTATTACAGGGGGCCGGGTTTCTGACCGTGACGTATGGCCGGGCTAGTTGCTAAATCTCCATAAGTACTCAAAACACCCAACGCGGCCGGGTAAATTTCCGGTGCTTCAGGTGCAAAATTAAATACCCGGGTTTAGTTCAGAGTATAACCCCCAGCGTTTATTTTTACGACAAGTTCAGTGCTGAAAACTTTATGTAGTAGATAGATTTATTTGTTCTTTCGAATTTGTATAATCGACAATTCGAGAAGGTCTTGGTGTTGCAATATAAGCCTTCTATCTTTTCGTATATAGGTTGGAAAGGATAGATCAGTTGCGAAATATTTTTTAAAAGAAGAAGAAAAATCCTTTCTCATCGAAATTCAAGAATCAAGTTTTCAGATGAAGGCGTTCGAACAGACGAAGATTTGAAGGACGAGGAACAAATAAGTCAGATAGGGAAGGTTACAACGACGAGAAATGGAGCCCTACTCCTGTGTTTGTGTAAATTTCTCCCAATTGCCTTGACTTCGTTTCATAGTGAGTTAGCGTGGCATCTCATAATATAAATCAAAATGTAACAGAGGAAAGTGTCTCCCTCACTCTAAAAAAGTCAACACAATAAAACACTCTTTGAAAGTTATACTCTATTTGTCCGGAACTCGCAACGGAACGATTCTTTTCACTCTTCAGTATGTTCAAGTAGCTTTCACTCACTTGCACGGACGAGTGATGCCCGGTTTGGGTTGGACCCATCCTTTTAAAAGCACCCAGCTTGAGCGGATTTATTTAAATTTATACACATCAAAGACGCTTGATTAGATCCACAACTTTCAATTTTGGGAAAATGATCCACGGTCCAGCCTTTCTTCCCAACCCAAGCCTTGTCAGTCGACATTTTGTCTTCATTTATTAATACGTCGATACCATTTCAAAAGCGAAATCAGGCCTTATACCGTACACAGTTTATATTTTTCAAACTGATCTTTCAATAACCATTGACCGTGCATATGTAACCGTGCATATGTGATTAGACGAGACGTAAAACTTTCATTGGTATTATGAAAAAAACGATTTGCCAGAGTTCAGCATTAGCAAGAAAATTCTACTCCTCTGAGGATATGCAGATACGCACAAAATTTCAAGGACTTCTCATATTTATACGATCAGATATGTACTTGACTAGACCAAAATTTGAAAGGACATTTATAGTACAGGGTGTCTAGTATGTATTGTCTGCCCCCCTACAGCAGGAACCACAATAGGTACAATCGAGTAGAATACCTCGTTGGAAAGATCAGCTCAAATGGGATCTGAGACACCGCATTTCAGCTCCATCTAAATCCGCGTTCGCGCGCAGCGCGCGCTGTTTTAAAAATCAGTTTATCTCCGTTTTTCAGCCGGTTTCTCATGGTCTTCCGCCTCAAAAGCCTTTAAAACGTGAATATCTCGAAAACCGACTTCATCACCACATTTGCGAGTGTTTTCTGAAAATTTGGAGTGGTAGTTCGAGAATTTCGGAGCAAGTCGATTTAGCCTTAAAATATCACTTTTCTTGAAAACACACGAAACCAAAATTTTGAGGCAAAATCGACTTGCTCAAAAATTCTCGCTGGCTTAAAATTATCAGAAAACACTTGGGAATGTGGTGGTGAAGTTGGTCTTTCGAATTATTCTAGTTTTAAACGCATTTCAGGCGGAAAACCATGAGAGACCGGCCAAAAAACGGAGAAAAATTTATTTGTAAAATTCCAGCGTGCGCTGCGCGCGAACGCGGATTCAGATGGAGCTGAAATGTGGTGTCTGAGATCCCATTTGAACTGATCTTTCCGACGAGGTATTCCACTTGATTGTACCTAGTGTGGTTCCTGCTGCAGGGGGGAGACAATACATACTAGACACCCTGTACTTATATTTGTCTGCACAATGATGATTAGCTGTTGCATTCCGAACATGATTCCGGCGCAACCATGTAGGGGTTGGATGAGGAGATGGATGAAGCACATTTGGTGACAAATGTGAAAAGTAAGACGACGGTTGAACGGACTGATGTGTAATATGGATTTAGATTAGTCTAGAAGTATCGTTTTATTGTGTACATCAAGGAACCTTGACTACGCTCTCCTTTAATAGGTACTCCAGCACTGACGATAACCCGGGGGAGTCAAAAATTTGGACTCCAAACATAAGTACGAGTTAAATAACATTGAGTAGAAGAGTTGGGATCCGGTAGCTCAAATGGTAGAGTGGCACCCCGGCAAGTTGACGAGATGGGTTCGAGTCCCACCCGGGTTTCAATTTTTTCTACAATTTGTTATTCGTACTTATTAAGCTTTCAAAAATGGGGGTTTAAATCTCGAGCCTAGCTAACGAGTCAAAATAATATGCTATCGTTCTTCAATGTGAGAGCGAACTTTCTATGGGTTAACAGGCCACGATTGGGGCAACCATGGAAAGGCGGGGGAGTCAAAAATTTGGACTCCAAACAAAAGTACGAGTTAAATAACATTGAGTAGGGTAGCTCAGATGGTAGAGTGGCACCCCGGCAAGGTAACGAGGTGGGTTCGAGAAGGTGGGTTGAAGAAGTAAATGCGAAGTAGGTCCCTCCCATGATCTAAGAGCACCTCGTTGTTTACAAAATGACTCCAGAGGTCAAAAATGCCCCTTGCAATCCATGCACCTCATATTTGGCCGCCGCGGGATTGCCCGTCGAAAATTCATCCGTTGCAAAAATGGAGAGTTTAAAAATTATTTTCAGTACTGGCCTACCTCTTAGGGAGATGTTTTATTTACCTTGGTGTACATGGTGTGTGAAGGTAGAACCGCGGGCCCAGATATCTCCATAAGTATTCCCTGGGTTTTCAAAAGACATCAAACTCAAAATCTTTAGGTATTTAAATTAAAAGAAATTAATTAAGCCAAACTGACTTTATCAGCTAGTGCTGCATCATTCAACATGAATCATTCAACTAGATAGTGACATAAGTACAGAGGTTACAAAAATGTATTTTAACTTGTTTCCGGCGACATACACAACATTATTGCACAGAAAGGCTTTAATGGTTGGGCCCTAGAAAGGATTATTCCATTGCAAATTGATATTAGTCATTGTCTATAAAGTTGTTTAGTACTTACCACCTACCTAAACTACCTGAGAGAAAAACAAATAGTATTAGTAAACGATAGTACTTATTTATGGGGATTGGTTGGTTTGACTGCTGGCTGGTTGAGAGTCGGCATATAAAAAAAGAGTGAGATGAATGAATAATGTATGAATGACAGAGTGCACCTGAGAGGGAATACAATTAACACTCACGTATGCCTTGCTCTCTGTAATATTGCTATCATTGCTGCTCTAGTTTCAAAATGTGAACATCACAGGAAATGTCTGTAAAGCGAAAAAGAGTGATTGCGTGTCATGCCAGAAAGCATTTTTAAATCCATAGCATAGCTCCTGTTCATGCTTTAATACGCAACTTGGATTCTTTCAAGTTTTCTTCTGAATGGAAACACCATCCATGGCGTATGCATCATTGTAAACCAATTCAATATTCTTACAAATATTTCGTAGAGTGAATTTAAAATACGAGGAAAGTCTATAGTAGCCCACGGCTATACGGCTAGGAACATTTAGTTCATTCATTGTCCCGTAAAATTCTATATTATGTTAGCCAATCTTAATTTAGCCGCATTGACTGCAAATTAGTTCGCATGAGATCTTCGAAAAATGGTCATATTAAAAAATGGAAGTCTGAAGCAAATTGGACAAAAAAAGCGTAACATCAGCTTATATTCATTCGCATTAAAGTTTAGTCATGTAAGCAGCAACAAATAATCATGAATTGAAATATCACTAAAATTGGTATGAGTATGAACGCTACTCAAATTTCGAGTATATTTTTATCTTCATTGCTGAAACTCTAATTCATTTTCTAAATCGAAAATATTTAAATTATTTTGCTATTTGTAGGTTTGGATTTCCTCAGATTGGAAATGATTTCTTCAAAGATGCCGCAGTACCTTTGATTAATTGATTTATTACTTTTTGCAATCAACAACATTCCTCATAACGATGTCGAACATTGATTCATCAATGAGTGCCGCTTACCGATGCTACTTAAATAAATACAGCAATTCTATGGAAAGCAATCTGTGTGCGGAAAATATTATGTGGAAGAGACCCGTGGTCACCATATATTATTCAATGCGTCATTCTCATTACTCCTTACCACCTATCCTATTTGTAACGCAACCTATTCTTTGCGGAAAAAGAACGCGACAGTGTTTGACCATGCCTTGTGTGAGTATCATTACTTGTACTTGTGATCTTCTTTTATAATTAAATTCGCATCAATATAGATACAGGATTTTGACTTTTTCGTCATTTGAGGGATCCGAACTCTGATCTGAGATACAACATTGTGTTCGGCAGAACGAATGACAGACAATTGGAGACAGAAAATTGCTTGGGTCTATAATTAATTTAATTTACAACAATTACGCGCATCTTTCTTGATGTCTGGACAATTTTAGAAATTATAGTTTACCGGTCAAAATTTTTACTTGATCGCATTTCATTGCAAAAAAAAACGAATAAGAGAAAATAAAACAGCGGGAGACACGGCGAGATGAACTCATCATAAGGTTCTGTGAGGTGATAAAAGCTAATGTGTTTACAGAGAATGGTTGTTGTGCGTGTGAGTTGACCGTAAGAGACGTTTTGCTACGGCAAGGAATATGACAATTACCATTAAGAAAAACAACTAAACTCAATCGTTTTGCTAAGGTGGGAATTATACGTCGTTAAGAAGTCTTCTTGAGCTGCCCTGGCTAATTGTTTCAGGAGACATAATGAGTGTTGTCTATACTTTTTACCAACATATTTTTCCTCTTTGTTTCCTGCGAAGTCATTATTTGAATTGGACTGCTATAATGTTTTTAGGAAACGGAGCAGTCAAATATGTTATTGAGAGGATCATCAGTATATGTAAAATGGGTAGTGGATTTGACGTATTGGACGATCAAGATGATATCAATTTCCACGATTTGTGTGGTACATTTCTGGATATTTGTACCTCTAACCATCACAATCAATAATGACTACCGATACGTACCGATTCTGTTTCGCCCGGAATTTTTTCTTGTGCCTTAAATTCATTTTGGAACACAGATAACGAAATTTATTCGAAATGGAATGAAATTTTCATAAAATTGGAATGAAATGTAATTATGTTTCATATATAGTATAGGTATTGCGGTTCAATGCATGCGCATGAACAATCTCATCCGTTTGTCAGGTAGGAAATAAATAACTTTGCCTTAAATTGGGATTTTTCAGGTTTTCAACATATTCACTTGACATGTCTCAGCAGGAGTAATGCTTCAATAAGGGTCAAGAGGTTTGGGTCACATTGTTTTAGTATTTCAGCAGGTGGGCTGTAATTACTTATCATCACTTGAAATTTATCTCTCAGGTTTTTGGGACCTCTCATATGCCTGGACTCTTTTCAATTCCAACAAGGCGAAATATGTGAGTTCGATTTAATTTCTTCTCTTCTCAGTCTCATTTCATTCTCACGTCTTAGCAGAGAATTTTTTTTTGCAAAAAATTGGTTTCACAGAATGCCCGTGGTTGAATGAAACCAACATTGTGTTAAAGTAAAAGCAAAGCGCTCGCGATCACATCCCACTCGCACAGATCTGTTGAGTTTAAAGAAAGTTTCATTCACAAGTATCCAGGATTTTTAAGGTACATATTCCTCAGCAGTCACATTGCATGTTTTTTGTACCTTCCTTGCTGACTGTAAGTACGTATTATTACTCATTCACGGCGCTCTAATTGTCATGAGTCATGACGTCACTTGGCAATGAAAACTAATGAGAATGTGAGGTTAAATTTTCTAGTTTAAACTTGAATTATCTCGTGGTTTATTCCATACGTGAGTAAGGGACATTTGACATTTCTTTTTTTTTGCTTGTCAGTATTTGTCGGAACTGCGTGTGCATGAGTAGATGTCATTTTTTCAGTTTCCTTACCAGAACGGGATTTGTAATCTTTGTTAATTGTTGCATGTATCCTTCATTGGGCTAAATTGAGGGTGAACTGAGTTCATTCTAAATTTTCATTAGTGTTTGGCATGACAGAAATTTGTTGGGTATTTGAATAATTAGCCTTTTTTAATTAATTATGCGTGCAGTGCAAAGGTTACATGTACCAAAGCACCAGACTTACTTAGTCGGAACAGAATATGTTGAAGTTCGTATTACAGGGCACTAGTTTGAACAAATTTCACTCGAACTTTAAGCGTTTAGTTCACACAAGCAAAATAATTCCTTGTACATTTACCTTCAATTATTCGAAAAGCAAATTGCATCGATGAATATCTGAACTTGATTGGCAGTGCAAAACAAATACTTGTCGTATTTGTATACAAGAATAAGTTTTAGTTTACTCTTTGTTAAATTGGATGAATGCGTCCAATCAGCGCGTATAAATAAATACAACTTAATTCAAATTTTATGGTCAGTGTGTAATTTTTATTAAATTGGTTCAAAGTAGTCCTATGAACAAGGACACATATCAAAATATGCGTACGATATTTTTTAATTACCCAAATGCCGGTTTGAGAATTTGCAATAAATTGAGAGACTCTTTATGTAAGTTGGTACGATATAATTGCAAAACAATTACAACAAGACGATGGGAGCAAATGTGATATTCTGCATTCACTATCGTGTTTACATGTATAATAGGACTACTAAGACACTATATAGTCTTAAGATATCTGAAAACATTATAAATAGTTAAACTGAAGAAGGAAGTAGTAACTGGCAAGGTCTCTCTGGAGACAATCAACTAACCAAAGAAACATGGGTCGACAGGGCTCGATGGATGAGTTTGAACTGAGGTAGTTGATTTTTTGACAAGAACGCAGTGTCATCACCGGTGAAACAAAAGAAAACCTTTATCTTTCTGACAAATCTGACTCAAGAAATGCTACCATGAATTTAATATCTGATGCGATGATGATGATTTTGATTCTTGATGTCTCATCATCTTTGAAAGCCTTGTGAAACTGCTTATTCATGAACACTCCGCCACCGTTGTGTTGCCTTGCAGTTGCACGATGCAACTTTTAATGGAACATTGTCACAAAATCTGTCACAAGATATGTAATGTAGCTGAAAACATTATTCGTCGGTTTACTAGAATAATTAGTAAACCAGCTACTGGTTCTACTTTACTTGACAGCCATTTAGGAGCATACAGGAAGTAACCGGAAATCACTTTGAATGGGTAAATACTAAACAAGAATGAGATCCGTATAAAATCATGTCTTCCAGCATAATGCACGAACGACTTCCTCTTCAAGCCTTTAACATAAAAAATACTTGGGAGAACATATATACATACGTTACAATTGTAAGAAAATCTGGTATGTGTGTAACCGATCTACCTGCATGTATGATATTATGATATTAGTTGACGAACATACCTGTATTCCTGTGCTGTGGCTGTGTAGTATGTATTGATTGGGGATACGTTTCTTTTTTGTTTCCAACAGAGGGAATAGAGAAGGGGTCATAAGGTCGTTTTGGGATCGAATGGCTGACCCCCTCCTAAGTCATAATTCATCCCCAAGTGAGTTTACATTAAACGCTTGTCATTTCATCCCGCGATTTAACAAGCTTTGTTTTTTTTACTATCTCTTCTTCCCTTCTTCTTTTGACTCTTGGTTCAACTGTAAAAACTCATCCTCATCTGTCTTTTGTGAATAGATGAAGGTTGATGGTTCGTTCATTTGTGGTTTACAAACTTGACAACAAAACTGCAGCAGGGGCAGGCTGCAAATCTGAAGAAGTTAATTAGCCGCCGAAGAAGTGAAAACCATTTTTGTATTTGCTATTTAAAGGCTTTCGGTTCGGCAAAAGATAGTTTTATAATTACATAGAATCCTGGCCTCTAAGAAACTTTGTCATTTATGCAGAGTGCAGAATTGGTTTCGGCCAAAAAAGTCCGACCGAGTTGATTTATAATAATGACGAGGATCTAGATGTTAGGATGAGTCCCTCGGATGCGGCGGCAGTGGGAGAATACATATATATATTTGTATCTTGTTAAGTTGTGATGATGGGGAAAGATCAATTCCATTTCACACAGCGTACCTCTAGTCCTTCTTTCCATTTTCTAGCTCCTAAATTTAATTAATTAAACCGTTTGATTTACGATTACACCTGTCTTCACCTGCTCTTTTTCTGACCAGAGTGCAAATGGATACACACTTATTCCTCTTGTCTAGACTTTTAATAACATGAAACTGGATAAATGTGGGATAAGGAACATAATATGAACTGGAGGTACGGGTATATATGGGGCTTACACTCGCAGGTCAAAGTTATCTGAACGAAAAGGTGTAGCTTATATTGACATTGGATTCTAACCGATGTGCCAATTTACTTTTAAATATATTTTAAAAGAATGGACCACCTGGAACGAACCTGTGAATCTTTGATTGTTTCTCGTCTCACATCACCAAACTCTTTTCCTTGAGTCGTTAAACATAAGATTATTAAATATTCTGCTTCGAAAAAATTGTGGTTAGACCGAGTCTGTACCTCATTTTATTTACAACAGTAGGGTGAACGCAATCGCACATATAACGTAAGGGTTAGTTAGTTTTCAATTAGGGCCTGAGAGGAGTCTTGAGAGTGTCGGTTTTGTTGAAGCATTGTTGCCAATTTCATTTAAAAATGAAACTGCAAACAATTTAGAAATGAAAGAAATGCCTAGGCTAGAGTTATTTATCTTTCAAGACTTCATAGCGGCTGTTGTATAAAGTCAACTCGATGCACTTATCTAGGCTGATGAGACCGCCGACTCCATCGCCCAATACAAAGTAAATAACTCTAGAGTATATTCAGCAGCAACAAACAGATACTCAGAATTCCAAATTAATCATTGTTTTCTCCATAGAGTTAGAAATTTTAGATTGTTTTTATGCTTTTTTCTCCTATCTTTTGGCAATATTGGCGTATAAATAGAAAAACTAGCTAAAATTCCTAACTCTATGGTTTTCTGGGACTGGCAATTGTAACCAGAATCAATTAGTTTGCATTATGTGTGTGTTGTGACTCACGGACTCAATTCTTACCGGTCAATCAGGCCTCCACTTCCAAAATCTCAAACAGTAGTTGTATTTAAAAAATAAACAAAGGACAAAACAAAACAATAATCCACTTGGTTCCTTTGTCTCATTCAGCCGAAAATGTTCAACAAAACGGTCAAGAGAGAAAAAAAAGGTTCGTAGAAGTGACCGACTGACAAGGGAGCATTTATGAAAAGGTAAAGTTTTGTTTGAAACAATAAATAAGTGACGAGATGTTGGCGTTCCTTTTTCCAACCTGGGTACGGTACATAAGATAAAAAAGACGCGGGGCTTATCAATAGGCTAATCGTGGGCTGGTGGCCGGAAAAACTTAGTACGTGACAAGTTCCTAATGACGAACTCAATATCCTTCTTCTAAAACCTTACCTGCTCATAATACAATGGAATGGAATACAGGTTATTTTCTTTTCTTTTTAAGAGTACGCGTCCGTCCATCCGTCTCACCTTTCCTATTGTTATCTCTTTTTCAAAAACGTCAATTGACACTGTGTCGTTAATATCATTGCGGAGAGTGAAAATAAATATTATATCGTTTGTTTGTCCTCCTCGTTATTGTTGACGTGATAAATACACAACTTGGAAGTCATTCTTTCTCTTAAAGGTGTCTGTCTAATCACACCCGCCTTACGTACGTACGTACCTCTCGTTGTCTAGAAAATCTTGTCTGAACCGCTATTGTACATTATTGTCTTATTTTCAAACTTACCTAAGAATCAGAATAGCAAATAAAGAAAAACGTGGATCAGGTCGGATCAGACTAATGGAGTAGTGTCCTGGTTGAGTATTGAGACAAAATGACGAAAAAAGAAACGCGATTGAGCACATCTCATCTCGCCCCATCGATGTTCTTCGTGTAGTTTTAGTTCCTTCGGATAAAAGCATGCGTTAGTCTTCGGATAACTTTTCATTCCATCGAGGCAAAAGGCAGCAAACACACACACTTGCACTCCGTTCGCAATCTTCATGACATAACAACACTTCTGAAATCTGGTGAGACTCCTATTATACCAACTTGTATAATGTGTAGATATTTTTTAAAGCAAGAAATAAATTCGATAAATTATCATAGGAAATTTAAAGTATTATGAAAACTTATACGGCACGGGTATGGGTGGATAAAAGTGACGAAAGAGTTGTCTCATACAAAATCTCAAGTTTTTTCCGTATTTGTTAGCACGCGTCACCTAAATTGATATAAATCTGACAGAAGTAGTGAAATGAATTGGAATTTCGAAAGAAATCGTTACTTCACTAGATATTGTGTAATAGAGTACGTACATTGTGAAATGTGGACCGGAATAATTGAGTTTTGAGTTTAAGAAAAGTGACCAGTTTTAGGAAAGAAGAACAAGTCTGACTAAAGAGATTGTGTTGAAGGAGTTTGAAGCACGTGTTAGAGAATTGAAATGCAAAAATTTGAGAATAGTTTATATTGTTTGCCTGGATCGATATTCATCAACCTTGAGCTGCTGAAACTCCAACTCCGCATTAGATTTTCAAAACGAAATTTCTTATGCATGTGCATTCATTTATTACTTATGTACATAATTCGGGGAAATTGTCACGGCCAAGCCCAGAGTCCCTTTTGTAAATGCTATCACCCCATTGTACAGGGTTCGTAGTCCAAAGAGATGCCGATGAGAGATTTTAACAAAACCGAGTGTTCGGTGATTACCACATCATACTAAACCGAATCACCCGATCTACCAACAGAATTATTTGCGGGACAAAAAAAATCGGTGAATTCATTTTCTCTCATTCGTTACTCGTAATTGATTCTTTACACATCTCTCATCAAGGAACGTTTTACATTTTATACGCATAAAGTGTTTTAGATTTGTTATTCACTCATTCGAACAACTATTCACGATTTGTAGTCCGTTTCCAGAGTTTATAGGACTTATGAAAATTGTTCTAAATAATATCAATGTTTAAGTTTTCGGGGGAAAATATTTTTCCTAAAAGTGAATGACAAGGGATGTACTCTCATCCTCATCCAGGTTTCTAGGTTGTACGAATAAGACTTCCTTCACTCAAGTGAACAAGTTTTCAACCAGGACAGGTGTGTTGTAAGAAAACATTATATCTATTCACGTCTGTTGTAACTATTTGTAAGAGGTCAAATGTCATCCCTACGTTCAATCAATGACAACGACGTCGAAGGAGACCCCTTCGAGTCCTTCAAGGTAGGAAGGATTGAAGTTTTTTTTATACCTTGTACGTGGAAGTGTATCCCTTCGCTCACTTGAACAGATTTCTATCAGATTCAGATATTTATGTCTTCGTCCATATTAGTTATATCATATCCGAACCTCCAATTCCAAACCGCAGCGCGCGGTCGGTGCCAAAAAAGCTCTCCTGTGAAGCAACTCCACAATTCCATTTAACATGCAGCAAATTGGATCTTCTACTTTTCTCTCTTTAAAACGGCAGGCAGACTTTTGTACACCGTTCATTCTGTTCTGAACAATCAAACAACAACAATCAACCAAAGAAAGGGGTAACAGTTAAGACAGACCAAATTCCGTCACTGTATTCCATCGTTTGGTCTCCCGTCACTGTCGTTTCGCTATTGTTGTCGATTGTTGTGTTTATCTCATGTAGCCCCGCCACATGTGGATAGAGTTCCTAATCCGACTTTTAAGGCTTCGGACACTTCCCATTGGAGTTATGAAGTAAAGAGTTTAGATAGATACAAGCAGCGATGATTCCTAAAGCCGAAAAACAACTCGAAAAAATATTGTGCATATCTAAACCAGGACACCGTTGGTCAGCTTTTCGTCCTCTTTTACTGAACATTTGCACATTTGCTTTGATAAGTGGTTTCAATCTCACTAGAAATTACAACATAATTTAGTGCTCTGTGCTGTGATACAGCGAATCACATTACCATAAGATCATAAGAATTTGTGAGTACATTATTAGAATTGGGATTGGGACGCGACTCACCGTTATTATATAAACCGACGAGGGTCCCTTGACCTGAAGTCCGTCAACCATGCGCTTCTCAAGGGTACAGGACTTTTTATGAGCCTCTGAATCTACTCTAAAGACTTATTGTCGTTCTATCATAAAGCTCATGACATTCTATTAACTCTGCCCATCCGAGTTACAGTTCTATAATCAACGCTCGCTCAACACTTTCGACTTCATGTATTGTTTTGGACTAACTTGTTTCATGAAGTACAAAATGCTTTCCTGTCAAAACGACATGCCGTTCTATTAAAACTGATGCCGTTCAATCCGTGCACATTTCTTTGTTAATATCATGCATTATGAACGCATGTTTTCGTATTAGTTTCAATTATCACAAGTATATGTCGTTTTTAGCGCAGCAACGCATTCGTCAAAATGCGGTGAGTTCTACAACCTGCTTAGCGGGGTTGGGGACTTTCTCCCTAACAGAAGTAGACGATAAGCCATCATTTGACAAAGAATGTGCGATGTCGGAATTAACTCAGGATAAACAAGTCCAGAGTCTTTTTTTTTAAGTACATGCCTTTCTTTTGTAACGACATGGCTTTCTAAAATCGGTGACTTCTCTGGAAACGGTGTGAATGTTGGAGATGATAAGTTTTTAAGAAAGAGATGGTTTGGGTGAAGAAAGTGGAAGGAAGACGTCGTCCGTGGTCTTGGTCGTGATGAAGCGGAGACGAAGTCTTGGATGAAAACAAAAGAGTGTTGAATTTGAAGGGGCGTGAGAGGAAAGAGTGGGCGATGGCTTAAGAAGGGTGGCCAATGCGGTAGAGACGGCGATGAAGTGACAGGGGCGGTCTGAATGGCGCATTTGGGAGAACCAACTCAAGACTTGAGTCTCAGTCGTTGGTTAGTTGTGCGCGACTGTGCTTCAAATCCGGACGACGGACCATCCAAAAAACACATGCACTCACTCACACTCAACTCATCCATGTCCTTCATTAATTCCACTTCCACTTGTTCAAAAAAATAAAACTGGTTGACGAAAAGAAAAGAAAGAAAAGAGAGGGGATGATTTTTTTTAATCACTTCTGAATGAAATAAAAACAATTGTCTCGTTGACAAAATAAATCTTAAGTGGACTGGACTACCCTCATTTGTAAGGTGTTGTTTGTTACTCGCAAAATAAAGACATGTTGATTGTAAGATGGCTTATGTGAATGTGTGCATTTTTAGCATCTAATTTTAAGGGAACATACATTTTCTGAAGGACGTAGTTACCCTGAGCGGATGAAGGTAAATCATTTGTAATTTTTAATTATTGGATAATTAGGATAGGAAGTTCCTATGAAATTTTAAGAAGATAAGTTTTTACCTGCTAATCCCGGTGATTTTACTAGAATCATGCGGGAGAAAGAAGAAGAATGGAATAGAATTAGAATAAGAGAGAAAAGAAAATGATTCGCGCGAAGAATATTGATGATTTCCCCCAACCGCTCAATTTGCATAATGTTTTATTAATCAAAGATTTATATGTGCATAGTGTTTGTTTTTGTAATGTGGTTTCTAAACATGAATGAACTTACTAGGACAGTGCAAGTTCCACCACTATATGTCTTAAACTTAAGTCGACTTTTCTATTATAATGTGTAATCCATGAATTAAGTTCTTATCTGACTATCATACAAATGCAAGGCCGGGTGCATCTCATCATGTTTAGCTTATTGTATTATTAAGAAAATGAATGTAAGGCAAGGCGTATGGGAAATTGTGGTGCGTGAAGGTGTGAGACCATGAAATTATTTTTCAAATTATCGAATTAATCTAGGGAACAACTCAGTGGATTCAAAAATTAGCAACTAATACAGGAGTTAGTTATTAAAACGAATCCATGTGAATTAATTCTCCTGATACTAGGAATCACATACATACACTACATCGAATTACGAAAATTTTGCAATGACCTGGCCAAATTATTTTATTCGTTTATATGTTAGTTACATATTGCGTTTTGGCGTGATTGACATCTTCGCTGAACTTTTCAACGTATTGGACATATATCGCGAATGAATATGTCATATGTGAAATCTATTGCTGCCTGAAGAGTATCAATATCGGTACTCTTGTGAGGAATGTTATTGATGACGAAAATTGAATAAGTACAATACAATTAATTAACGCCAGTAGTTGAGCCCATAATTATGTGAATCGGGTCGTTGCTCTGATATTCGAATTTGATGATATTGGAATATGGAATATTTAAGACCGATTTTAATCAATCAGGTTAATTGTACTCTGGACTCTGCGAAGGAATACTGAAAGATTTTCTGGAGTGTCTTCTAAATATCTAAATTAATCTCAATAACGTTGGCAGTTCATTGCACGAAAATAGTCCACTAGCACAGACGATTGCGAATTTTAAACTTTGAGTAGATGTATGACAGTACGAGGAATCAATGGAGTGAAATTGTAATGTTTGTAATGTTTGATTCCGTAGTTCCGATAGTGAAGACATGGTTTTCGAATTTATCTTTGAGCCGAAATAGCAATTTTAACTTTAAGTTAGGAGAAGACTTAGCAATATACATATAGTTTTATTCAAAACACGAACAAGATACCATCCTGATGTGAGATTATTTGTTTCTTATAATTCATGAATTGAACAATTGGTTTCTGTATAATTAACGGATTCAATGGTCATGCTTTTGTGGGGACACAACCTTATTTAATGGTACAATATAGCTAGTAGTAAGCGTACAGTACAGATAGTTAATTTATTTTATTATAGCGAAGAATATCAGTTTACACTCCACTGCTGTCAACAATCGGACCTTTTTTCGAAACAAAGTTATAGCAGAGAAAGATCAATTATACAGAAGTCATAATATTTTTCACACACGTGCAAAATATTTTGCGACATTTACAATAAATTAATGAACAAAATACTAATCTAAGTTTATTTTATGATATCAATCCGATCTTACCAAACAAACATGTAGAAATAAGAAACATCGACACAAATAATAGTAAAATAAATAATCAGATAAAAGAAATTGTTCTTTACTCGAAACTCCGCCACGATTTAGTGTTTTACCGTTTAACTCTTCTGAAAAACTTTCCCGTAAGGTACTGCGGATCAGATTGAGCAGGTGGACGAGCACTTGTAAAATGTCTGCAAGAAAAATAGAATTTTATAAAAAATTTGATAACCGACTGTGTAATTGCCAATTGCTAATCGGATTTGAAGAAGTAACATTCGTTGGGTCTAGTAACTTCAAATCACCGAGTAGAGTTTAGATTAGATAGAACGATGTTTAATGTTTACTTCCGTATCAAAGTAACACATAATCATACTATTCAATGAAATTATTTATTTCTAATTTGTCAACATATGGAAATGTATTTATATCCTGCACCGTGCAGGATATAAATTGCACTCGGTATCCGAATTCGTGATCCAATGCGGGGGTAAGGTCAAGGTGTTTGAATAATATCGACTCAAAATGAGTAACCTCCTTGACCATTCCATGAACTGGAACTTTGTAGCTCCATTTCAAGGGGGAGACCATTCAGAACAGGAAGTTTTGAAAAAAATTTAGCAGTTAAATTGTACTATTTCTAATGTTCGGAATTGCCAGTTTCCAATTCAATTAAGATATATTGCACCAATTAAAGCACTCCCGGATCATATCACTACGAGCAGACGTTTGCAATGTTCCCCTTGAACATGAAATATGTCGTATAACATGAGCATACCATCACGGCTAAATTCGGTCAAGTAACTTCGGACTAACCCTTGTTGCTGGATAGCTCTTGTTTTAATTGATCTCATAATTAGGGAGAATTATTTTATCAAATCATATTTGGACATGAGAGAGACAGATAGAGAGAGAAGCACACGAGTAAGTGCGGCGCAAAGAAAAATCAATAGTCGCGTACTGATTTGATGCATTCGGAGTAGAGTACAAATATTTTTAAGCTGGTTGCTCTTTAAAAACTTACTGAATCGATTTGCTCATGTCATGTTAAGTATCTATCCAAACTACCATTATCAGCAAAACGAAATTGAAGGGTCAACTACATATTTGGTGTCTAATTTTTGTTTTCAGGTTATGGGTAATGATGGACTTTAGAGCGGGCAATGGTAATGAAGACATGAAGTACTTAATGCAATCTCACCACCACCACAATCCCTGGGACCCTTGGGGACAGGTAAACAATTTAAACTATTCTACTGTAATTCACAATAAGACTTTCCCCTTCTAACTTCACAGTAGTAACATCGATTTTACTAAAAGTATTTTGTCTACTACACTACTACGAATATGTGTATTATGCACAACTCATGCGATCACAAGGGTGAAGAGTTGTACATAGAGAAATAAGACACTTGAGTAGAGTTAACGCATTACTTCAGAATTTGTTAGCCTTATTATCAAAATTATTCCCAAAAAAACTTTTGGAGGGAATATTTTGCCGGAACATCGTTTTCTGCTAGGTGTTCCACTTCTCAAAAGCGTAAAAACTTGCACACAATAAAAACTGTCCTGGGTGTGAAAGCACGAAATTATAAACTGTCGAAAATAGCATCTCAGTTCTTGAAACCGAACTTTTTATTTGGCACTCCAGATTTCTACTCCACTGGTCAATTAAAGCTAATATAATAGAACTCACATTTAGAGCCGCTTTCAAGCATTCTTATTAAAAGTTTATTTCGGATTTCACCAAATCTGTCATAGTAAATGTTGTAAGTGCAAACCCGGTCGGTTCTTCTGAGAAACCATTACCCTTACAGGGATGTACCGAATATTCATTCGGCCGAACCGAATATTCGGTATTCGGTTTCGTGGCAGAATATTCGGCCGAATAGTAAAAACTGTGTCGAGTGGGGTGTCTGTCTATGGAAAGGGCATGAGCAGGAGAGTTCAAAACACGTCAATTTATTAACAAATTGTTCACCTGTTGTTGACGAGAAGGTTAAATATCGATTTAGAGGTCGATTCTTATCAAAATGAATACATACAACGTATTTTCTATCTAAATTAAGAGTTAATAATATAATTCTACGCGTTTTATATTTCAATGAAGAAACAGCAAGATCATTACGCTTGGATTAGAAGGGAGTACTCCAGTAGTCAATCTACTGTATTTATTTTAGCTTCCTAAATATTTCCAGCTTCGGAGAATATCTGCTCGCCGTAAACTGGTCTCGCCGGCCTCGTCAATTTTTGCAGGTTCGGATACACAGTTTGCTTGGTGATACCACCATTCCAATTGATTTTATCTGCGATCAACTTATAATCACGCGGGTGTTGGATCAATGGGGTGTGGGATTATGTGTACCTTCTGATATGAATTTTAGTTTTTAATGGTTTTGAATTTGTTGACTGTAAGGAGTAACTGCGAGGAAAACGAATTGTCAACTGAAGTTCAAAGTCTTGTCGATTGGTTGGTGGTATCGGTTGACTATAATAGTGGGATGCGTCGAGTTTCCGCAACTGTTAGGTTAAATACGTCTTTATTTAAGTCAGTATCTCCATAGACCGGGCAATATAATATAAGCTTCAAAGAAATGATCGGTTCATCATTGAGTGTCGTCGGCAATTCGACGTATCTAGAAATTACTTATAAGTAAATCTATCTTTCCGTTGCATTTTCTTACTTTTTTATAGTTGTCGGTAAGACGTTTTGCATGCGACCATTGCAATGCTCAGTGTGCCAGCTTTACATAGACACCCCACATGCAAAAATGGGCCGAACAGTGGCCGAATATTCGGAATTCGGCCATTGGCCGAATACTAATTGGCCGAATACCACTATTCGGTACATCCCTACTTACAATAAATGATTCTATCATGTCTTTTTTCGGCGTACATGCGGTTTATTGGTAAGCAAATCTTTCTCGATTAAGTTAGTGGATTCCTTTTATTACGGTCATGAATTTTAGCTTCCGCTGTTGTCAACATTAGGACCGGGCTGTAAGCCAACAAGTAGAATGAAGAGAAATTATGTAGAACAGGAAAGAGTGTAAACAAGTGGTGGCTTGACTAAGACATAATTTGTAGGAATAACTCGGCAAACTAGATCAAATCAGTACACAATCATCACTTACCATGAACAGGCCAAGTCTGATTTAAAATAACACTGGCTAACGGAGAAAAAACTAGCCATTATCATCTTGTAGTTGAAGAGCAATTTTTAAATATCGACAGTAAATGATTGTTCATCGATTTCAAGCATACAATTTTTCATGTGATTTGTAAATCGAAGCAGGAAATAAGGGGTTGATGGAACGAATTCCGGGACACAAAGCTCCATTGATTCATCATATTCCGGATCCTTGACCTTCACATAATTTCGCAAATTTGTGTACAAGAAATTATAAATAAGGTGGGGGGGGGGGTGCTACATATTTTTACGTCGGACGGTACATACGCGACTTCTGCAGTTTTTTTTAGCAGTATACATTCGAGTCATTTCAAGTTTACCTCTTGAAGATTCCCACTTCCCACTCACTAATTGTCACAAATTCGAATGGTTTATTGCCTTGATATAGTCAATATGAAATTCAGTAAAATCAAAATATTCAGTGAAACTGCATTGTGACCCAAGAAAAGCGTTATCAAGGAGACAAAAATCACATTTATTGGACCGAAAACAACGATTTAAATTTTGTTAACTGACATGTCGTTTGGAATTATTTTTAAGGCAGGTACGCAGGCAGGCTAGGTATGATTTTCTGATCAGTCACGAAATTATTCATTCTTGATATGAACTTGTTTGCAAATATGAAAAATTTTGAAATGAGTGACAAGTTTCCGAAAATTCAAATCAAAATCAAGATTCAGGACTCAGGAATGTGTCTTTATAGGACAATCATTAGAGTTAAAACAAACACTATGCTTATCTGGGAACCCTCGGTTAACTCAGTACAAAGAAATGTTTAAAGAAGATCGTTATATAAAGGGTGCCTCACACGTACATCTTTCCAGCGGTGTGGTGCACAAAGTTTCAGAGGATAAAACGAAATGTACACAGAAGATACGGCACAAATCTTCCACTTTCCTTTTTACTATAGTGTTGTACATTGGCATTATGAAATGAGTATTTACTGTTTGGCGTGTTACGGAATTAAACCATTCTGTACTTAAATGTATTAGGATGCTTCGTGGAAAGCACATTAGTAAAGAATCAAATCAAATCAAATCCAAAATGTATGCGAGTCGCGCCGAACCCGCACTGTCGATCAGGATGTTGTCTATACGAAACTAACGAAACTAGATTTTATGTGCCAAAGGTATATCTCACTTTCTTCTGGTAGCCATTGGGTTCGTGTAGGAGTTGGCGTTATGAACCCCTATATATAATTGTGATCCATTTTATTTTTAGAAATATCGAGGTAATATTTAACAAATATGTAATTTTAATATTTAACCTCATTATTTCGGATATAGGGAATCGTTCGTATTTAATATTCGAGAGAGAGCAATTTGCTAAACTAATTAATTACGCCCTTTCTGGTCTGGTGCGACCTGTAGCGTTGGCATTACTGGGTTTGAGGTTGGGGGTTGCGGTTGGTGATATAGAAGTTGTGGATATTCCACTGTGTAAAAAATCTTCGGATACCAGTTAAAACAATTATTTAGCCAATTTCAAAATTTAGTTGCCAATTCTTTGTAGCGTTTCAAGTTCTGGATTCGGCATTCCAAGTCCAATTCACTATTTCCGAGGAAAATTATTGAGAATTTCTTTGCTAGCATGATTTCGGTTAGGACATTGTAAAAAAATAATTGCTAATACCCCGATGAACTAGCGGTAGACCATGACGGACCCTCAAAAGGATAATAACAACCAAAGCCATTCATTATATACAAACCTAACTGCACTGATCAAGATGGAATTTCACCTTCGCTCACCAACATTCCGTCTTTCATAAAATAATCATAGGTTTGACAAACAAGTTGAACGTCCAGACATTATATCCAATCATTATTTCATGTTTTTGCAGGTGTTAGATTGAATTAATTGACTAGTTGATTCGATTTTATTTTTTAGTTTTTGTTTACGTGTTTTATGAATGAATTCACACGTACATGTTGATTGATCAGTCAAAACCAAAAAATTGAAGTAATATCTGAATAAATTATAGCCGGTTAAATGAATATAGTTTGGAATGAATTACTTTAATTTCTTGCTAATTTCATGCGGATAGATCTTACTTGTACAGCTGATGGAATTGTGCAAAACTATTAATTTTATGAAGAACTATATTACAAAAAAGGGGAGAGAAAAAATGTGCATTTTTTACATTCACACCACCCCAGAGGAGTAAAAACGTTGAGTACTCAATGTTTATACTATGTGGAGATTTTAACTATAAACATTTGCCATTTTTAACTGTAAATCTGTTAGAAACTTTAATTAATAATAATTAAGGCTAATTAGTTAAAGTCGGAATTGACGACACTCACTGATAATTCAATGATTCATCTATGATGTTTATGTTGTGTGAGCTATGAAGTTGATGGCTATAATAAAATACGTATCCAATCCAATCCAGTTTAAGTAAAGAAAGGTCTTTTTCACCACATTTACATGTTTTAAGAACCGCCAGAGCTAAACCGATTAGATTTTTCACTTCGGTAAAAGTTCGACTGAATTTATTTATCTTTGGGTAATTTCAGTCATGAGTGGGCACATTGAATCCGTTTTTCCAAAGTTCATAATTAATAGCACCTAAACCCTTTAAATATATTATGCACTAAACTGATGCTTTGCCCCTGGCTGTTGCCAATGTCTGCGATACGAGAATGTACTAAATCGACTTGTACGTAACTTACTTTCATCGTTGTTCATACCGAACATTTAAAGCTTTTATTCGGCCATTTCGCAAGACTAACATTGGCAGGAAGTGCGAATCAATTGTCAATTGACACTAACTCGTTTATTCGACAAGTGTGTTGGGAAATCTCACCACACGTTTCAGTATGATAAATGTTTTGATGTTTAGCATTGCCCGAATCGAAATCGTCTGTCGTCAATTCTATAACAAAATTGTGATTGGGTTTTTAGAATGAATGTATTCATGTCTTTAAGTCACAACTTTTCCTTCACTTCGTTCCGTCATGGAATTCTTGACCTGAATAAAAGAACTTAACCAACTTACTTACTATAATAGCATTTTACTCATTACAGTTAGCTCAACGGTTCGGTGTTGAGTACTTTGGTGAAAATGCACGTGTTAGAATCGTAAATACATTCAGAATATTTTGTGACCTTTTCACTTATGATCCAGCCTTTCTCCATATGGCATTTCAGCTTCAACTAATTATTGGGTGAAAGCGTGAATTAACTGATTGAATTTGTCCAGGTATCACCTCCACCACTACCTCATCACACTCACTCCCATCATAATGTGCCACCTTCAGGGGGTGGGGGGAACGGGGGTTCCGCAGCACATCATCACGCAGCGGCTGCTGCCGCCGCCGCCGCCGCGGCAGCGAACCAACAATCTGCAGGCAATCAGCACCATTCCCCTTGGTCATCTCATTACATGAATGGAGGTTCACCCATTCAACATCATCATCCGCACTACTCCTCACATTCAATGAATGGAATGATCCCCAGTGCAGGTGAGTCTACTTCGTCTAACTTCTTTGCAAGCCCAAAAAGCTTCCTTAGGCCCGAACAACATCCACAACAAAAGACCCATCATTTACCAAGAGTTAACTGATGCACATGTACAAGGAAAAGTGTCTGACTTGTACTCGTACAATGTACTTGGATGGCAGACAAGTCCACCCGAAACACATGGGCCATCCCTTGGTCATTCACGAAAGACAATTTGGGAATGGCTTAGGGGGTAAAAGGCCTTCTGGATAGATTTTATGCCTCTCTGAACACTCAAGTTAAAGAGGTAAAAGGATGCATTGACGGACTAATTGGATTTCATGGGTTCGTCAGAGTGCGTGCCGGAATAAGCTCCGGTCTCAATTTGCTAATGCAAATTTGTGAATGAGAAAAATAAGATTAGTAAACCGATATTTGTTTGTCGGTAGAGGGAAACCCTGATTTTAATTGCGGCAAATACAGAGACACCTTTCTGGCGAAGAAAAAATTGAATGACTTATTATAGCTGGTAGATTGTGTTGTTGATGTTACGATTTAGAAATTAAAATATTATTAGGTCAAATGCACCCGTCCCTTCGTGACCTGCACAATTCCTCCCCTGGTTCAGGTATAATGGATGTACGAGGTTCACATGGAGAGCTTGGAGAGGAAGAGACCCCAACCTCGGATGACCTCGAGGCATTTGCGAAACAGTTCAAACAGAGACGAATCAAACTTGGTTTCACTCAGGCAGATGTTGGATTAGCATTAGGTTTGACAATTTATATTTGGAATACATAACAGAAAATAATATACTTTCGGATCAAGTTTATAAAGAATTTGAACGTTCTCTTTATATAGGGACATTGTACGGAAACGTATTTAGCCAGACCACCATTTGTAGATTCGAGGCGTTACAACTGAGCTTCAAAAATATGTGCAAATTAAAACCACTCTTACAGAAATGGCTGGAAGAAGCCGATTCCACAACCGGATCACCAACATCCATCGATAAAATTGCAGGTTTGTCTGAGTCAAAAATGTACAGTCGAAACTATTCACCCGAATTGAAAATATACAACCATTATATTTGTGTTATAATACTAGCGCAAGGTAGAAAGAGGAAAAAACGAACATCAATAGAAGTATCAGTGAAAGGAGCTTTAGAGCAACACTTCCACAAACAACCTAAACCTTCCGCTCAAGAAATTAGCGCCCTGGCGGACTCCTTACAGGTTGGTTGTCGAATATATTCTCAGTGTGTACGAATTAAGATTAAGATTCGATATTGAATGAATAAGAAGGGAAGAAATGTCTCAGATTTCTGATCGGTTTGAATCACAACACCGGAAACTTGTATAGTGTTTTCAGTCGATATATTTGCTTCCACTGAAATAAGCGATTGCGGGAAATCAGCTGTTACTTCACTTTTATACATACTGTTTTTGTACAAGATATGTAATTTTTTTTAACTAGCTTGAAAAAGAGGTAGTGAGAGTATGGTTCTGCAATCGACGGCAAAAGGAGAAGCGGATGACACCACCAAACGTACTTCCTGGTCAGGAAGGTATGATGGGTCAAGATGGTTCCATGTACGGAGGTCACGGACACATGCACGGGTCACCAAATTCCCCACCTATGTTATCACCTCCACCCCACAATCCACATTCCCAACAACAATCTCTAACTGCCCATTGAGATTTAGGGAGCCAGCCAAAAAATGAAGTATGTACGTATGCCAGTGATTTACCTTTTTACAAAACGGCCAGCAGATTTTTCCCAAAGTGTTCCGGTGGTGCTCCCAAATGAACTGAACCAGCATACCCAAAAGAGAAAGCCAAAAGTTCCCCAATTTTGACAATGCAGTGGTGAAAGTGGAGTGAGTGTTATTGATGAAAGCAAATTTCCAATACACATTCATGAGTGAGAATTACTGAATATACAATTACTACTACTACTACCTACCTACCCTAGAGTCCCATCTCCAAGCATTTGCTACAGCACCCGCTTCTTCTCGAAGAATTTTAATCTGGAGGTAAGAAGAGACTTTTTGTGCCAAAAAACACACATTTTTGTGGAGGGGAATACATACATACAAACTTACATACATTCAAAAAAATCGAGCATTATTTGAGAGAAAAAAACTAGTCTTTGTTTAATGGCCAGGAAAGTGTAAACATTTTAACGTTCAAATAAAAATACGTCCCTTTCAATTAAACGTATATTAAGGGCTGAGCTTTTAGTTGTGCATATTGCTTATTGCATCGCATCCGAGGTAATTCATCTTCTGGACATTTGATTCAAATGGGATAGGGTAGGCCAAGCTTGGGACTGTCGGATGAGCGATTCTTGATGGATACCTTCAGTAAAGTCAGACACTCGACAGCTTCTCACTCAACTCCAATCCGACCCAATGTATAAATATTCGTTTAGATTTCCCAATTAAAGTCACACGTTGGCTGTTGGGGCTAGGCTGTGTTTCGAGAGAGATAGTAGTCTTCTCCCGCCCCAGGCACTTGTATGCATGAGCCAACAATGGGCACGAGTTCGTTCTCACCATGGGGTACGACGAAAACTCTTTTGGAAATTCCTCAGCTTCAGATACAAGAGAGAGGGTGGATTTTAGACAAGCCCATCGGTCGTGTAATGTAGTCAGACCAGGGCCAGAGAAAAGGTTGAAGAAAGGAAAAATGCTTGGAGTCTGAGGTCATCCGGGCTGAATTTTTTTCCACTGCATTTCCCGGAGTCACATTCACGAAATTCCAGGCTTTCTTTTAGGTCGAACTCGACAGACATCGGGGTCAGAAAAGAGATTCATTTAATTTTCCCCTGCTGACAATTAGTCACACGGGGTCCTACGCTTCAATCTAATTTAACATCGTTGCGCTCCTTGCCATTGCTACTACTTTATTTTGTCCTTCCCGAACGTATATTATCTTGAGTTTGAAAACTTCAGTTGAAATTTATTGTCACAGACGTTAAGTTCAGGACTTACTACACCGGCAGGCAAAGCATAAAGATTTAATTTAATATAAGTCTATGTGCTTATATTTACACATTACTGCATGCAATAAATACTACAGCCTGTAGTTTTGTTTGGTAAACCGGTGAGAAAAAATCTCGTCCAACGATCACATCTCTTCTCGGTTTAAGAGCTGCCAATAGTTTTCCGGAGATCCAACTTCCCTGCATTGTCATAGCATGGACTTGGACTAGACTCCCCTTCAAGTTTTTTCTTATGATATTGTAGTCTATCACAGGTTTAAATTTCAAACGTTTCACTGTATTCACTCATGGGAGCAGAGTATTATAGTAAGGGTGCCCTTTTTCTTACTACCTTGCCTTAGATCCTTTACTTTACTACGTTTTGAAAAGGATCTGAGCAAAGGATACAAAAACTAACATGAAGAGAGAGAAGAGGTCGGGTAAATTTAGAAGCGCACCTGGATACGATACGAATACGATGGATGGGAGAAGGTAAAAGAAAAAAGATTGAAGCAAAAAACACATCTTCTAGATGCTTTTTGTTGTTACTTCTCTCTCTTCTCACTGTTGTGTTACCACCGGACTAGACCAAAGTGAAGGGTTACTTCTTTTCATAGGAAAAGTTTCATCGTGGGAAATTTTTATCCATGCTGAGAATGTTTTCGGTCTTCTGTGTGTTTTTTCGGTTTTGGCATAGTAGGAGATTATTAGGGTTAATGCTTGAAGTGTCATTTTTCTTTTTATCCCATTCCATATAGTACATACTACACTCCAAACAATGATAGTTTCATTCAAGGAAGCTCCAATGAAGTATACCGACGCAACCAAAATCAAACATGAATCTCATGAACCCCACGAACCATATACTATTACTTGACAGACTCAGTTTAAAAGACAGCCTTTCAAAATCTTTTAGAAAAAAATTGTAAGCATAAGTTAGAAAAAGGGGAGCATGTTGTTCGTTTTAATTGTTTAACTCGGGATGTTCAGTTTTTTATGACATGTTGGTGGCAGATATAAAATGTCACACTATGAGACATTTCTTACGAATCTTTACCTTTAGAATTCGTGCAATCTTTATAAGATGGTCCAGTCGTTCTTTTGAGTCGTTCTTTGTCACCGGTGTGTATTTTTGGGCCATATTACATTTGGTCTAGGCCTTAAAGGTATACCCGGTTTGGATTTTGTCATATCACTCGAGTGTAATACACATGCAGTCGGCATTGAGGGTTTGTAATTCAACTAAAATTCCAAAAAATACTACACCAAATACGCAAATCCATACATAATGTATGGATCTAATTTCAGAATAATTTAAGTACTTAATTTTTTGGTCCGAAGAAATGACAAAAATCGAAACTACGAATCTGTATGACCTTAAGGTATTAGATGGACTTCAGTATATTTCTGTGGCATTTTAAGAAAGTTGTGGATACAACGACATGGATGCCAGACAGAGTCTCTTTCCATTACATGAGAATATTATGAGAAGAATAGTCTCCAAATTTCATCGGACCCACGTAAAATCAATGACTGACGTCATATAACGGAGTCTCTGCCGTGAATAAGTAATGTCTATGTATTTCCCCCTTTTGAATTGGACTGATCCCTTCATTCAGAAATTCGGGTCACGTTCCAGTCCAAATCTAAATTTCACGCGTAGACCCAAAAATGCATTTCCAACAGCTACCAAAGTCAGACTTACTTTTTCCATTCGGCTTGTTTTTGCCTCATGTTTGCTACGTTTGTGCGTTCAGGGAAAAAATGTTCCGTCCAACATACTCTCGTATAAAGCATGAAAAGTGAGTCTGATATGTCGGTTTATTACACACACACACCAGAACCAAACCAACCCTAGTCAGCTCACTTTTTTCGACAACCAGAACTTTTTTTGGATAATATATTATACATATTATTTATTCACTTCTCTGTATGGTATTAATTTGGGGGATGTACGACTTCCCAGGACGGTAGAATTTTTGTTACCATAAATCCTCGAGTTAACCAAAATTATTTTTCACCAATTTTCATATATTCGCCAAAGATTCGTAAGACTGGTAGATCGCGAGTTCCAACCGTAGAGGTTTAATTCCTTGACTTTTTTTTATTACTTACGTCAACTTTAACATTAAAAGCTCTTTACCCTCAGGATTGAGTAAACGGTGAAAGTAATCTTCGTCATGACGTGTGTCAATGATCTTTAATAATTCTCCACAAGAAATGAATCGTAATTAAGATTTACTTCTGTGGTTTATTTTGAAATCTATACAGCAGGTAAGTAAGTGCACAAACTAGAAATTTGAGTCGCTATTGAGTATTTTTTTCTTGACTCATAAGCAGTTGTCTTCATGTTAGTAAGGCCTTCGGGAGAATTTTTACATGTTACAACAAGTGTAAGTGTTATAAAGTTATACAATACAAGAAACATAAACTTACTTTGTTCTACGTTGAAATATGAAAAAAAACTCCCATCGTACATGTTGGAATGGATGGTGGTAAGGTAGCCAGGAGTCACCTTTTTTCCCAGTCATGCCTTGTTTCTCAAAACTAAGCCAAGGATTTTGTCAACCAAGTGCTAATTGCAAAATATTAGGCGTCAAGTCATGTTTTACAACAGGAAACCTCGGTCAGTGTTTTCCCTCAACACGTGAATTAAATTAATTCACCTGATGTTAGAAACCTAAACCTAAGGCACAGCGTTACTAATACACAAAACTGACAAAACTAAGCATTTTCATCTTACTCCTGATGCATAATTGCTTTAGCTTGAAGAAATCTGTACCTTATTTTTGTACATGGACTTCACATTATTTCTCCGGTACGTAAGTACCATTCTCAAAAAATGATAGAAGGTTTAGTTAAGAAGTTTCTGACAAAAACTACAGAGCTATTTTTTGCCGCATTAGTATCAACATCGTCCCGGCATTCACACGGCTTAAAGTGACGACGAGCACATTATTAGTAGCCGAAAAGTTGAGTGAGTTAAATTGTGGGGGAACGTCTTCATAAAGGACAGACTGTGATTCGGCACTTTCCATTAATTACATACCCTCATGAGCATTTTAAGGGTGCATGGCACTTGCGTGGCACAGCAAGCACACTACAACATAGTTTCCGAGCACGTGCCTGCCTTTTATTAAAACTCTTCAACTTATGACTCCTTTTGTTATTCAATTTATGTCGTTTAAAACCCAATGAGTCCAAGTTCATGAGCTACCAAATGTAATGACTCGTCAATATTTTGATACAAATTCGTTCAAAAAGTAAACAAATGAGAGTTTTTGCAAAGAGTGTGCATCGTGCTTACTTGTAAAGAGACTATGATCATGGCAGAAATTGGCCAACCAGCTCTGGCTGTCTGCTAATTTCTTGAATTACCTGAGTTGGAATTGCACGGTGTTGAATGAACGCTTAAGCACTTAAACATAGAGGTAGACGAAATATGTAGTTTTTGTAGTATATGAGAGACTACATTCGTATCACACATGTACGTACATGTATTATATTATTATAGAATAGACAAATGAATAAAAAAATTGAGTGAAGGTAACGTGGCAACAAGGTGGTTTAGGGTAGCATTCCTTAAGCTCTCTTGCTGTTCTTGCTCCTGGCACTCCCTTTGACTTCTTCAAGCCTCAGCCTCACAAAATTCACCTTTTCCTTCTTCTTCGTCGTCTTCTTGTGGTTATGTCTCTAACATTTATTTCCCCATTACATTATAACTATATAACGTTCAGAGACACGATAGACAACTTTTAACGTTTAACCCTTCCACCTAGACGTAACATGGTGATGGTGTTAAGGCGGTTGACTGAGACTGAGGGCTGACTTCGGCCTTTACCTTTGCCTTTACCTTCATGTACACGTGCGTTGTTTCAATTTTTCCAGGATTTAATACTTCTTAACCACATACGCATTGCGTGGAAATTGGTAATTTCATGCCTCTTCATCTTCTTTGGTTTTCAAATGAATTGCTCCTAATCTATTTAATTCTAACAACAATGCAATGCACTCGTAAACAATGGACACTTTTTCGGATGTACTTTCCGGATGTCTACGCCACAGTGGCTCACTCAAAGTGAATATCATTTTATTATTCAATATATCTTTATGTCAAATTTTGCAAGTATAACGAACAATGCAGTCTGGCGGTAATGAAAATCGCGTAGTACATAACGATTCAAAAAAGATAAATGATTTGATTGTCACTTTAGTGAACTTTATTATTAATAATTAGTACTGTAAATTGGCATTATGAAATGGATATTAATTGTTGGGCATGTTACTGAATTAAGACATTCTACTTGATGTACTTATTAGGATGCACCGGGAGAAGGTACATTCAAGAATCAAATCAATAATTTTGAGGTAAAGTGACGAAGTTGAAGGTACTCACTCATCTTGAGGCCTGAGTTAGATGTTTTGGGCATGAAATTCCAAATGTGACCTTCCTAGTCAAAAGTTTTTGTTTTTGCCAAACTGTGTTTACCTTGTTTTGAGGTCAAAGTCTTACGGTGTATCTGCATTCTCTGAAACCCCAAACTCATACCAAATATAGGTTTTCATTAGGAATACAGAATGCTACAGTTTTTCCTTTGTAAGTCAGAACTGAAGTTATTCATGAGATAACTCCCTAGTTCCCTGGAGGTGTTCTCGGATTATTGACTTGGATTATCATAGTCTAATTCAAAAATTGTACTCAACATTCTTGAAAAATTCGCAAATCGAGCCCGTTGACGAGGACAAGTCACATTTTAATCTCTGAAATCGCCCATTTGACCCCTCTATTCTGAATTTGCTGAAAAAAATATGGATCTTGATTCGCTATTTGAGATTATTGAAGTTCTTAACATTCTTTTCAAGAAATGACCACCTTCCCTTAAATTAGGGAAGAATCTTTTGAATTTTTGTAACTTTAAGAATGTAATAAAGGACGGAATAAGAATCGATTGGATATAATAATAAAGCATTAGAAGAAAGGAGGTTTTGAGCTGAACTAGGTCTTAGTGGAGAGAATCAAAGGGAAGGTTGAAATAGAGACCCCTTCCTGGCCCAAGAACTCTGTTCAGATGGATTGGGGAGGAAGGTAGGGGCGGTGTGGTTAAAGGAAGAAGAGAGGAGAAAAAAGCCTCTCCGTCGGAGGAACGAACGTGACCTGAAAGAAAAGTACCCGAAAATTTTCACCCAACCCCTGCATGTAAGAGTTCAGTCAGTGTGTATGCCAAAACTACAATTCTTTGTCGATGTGATCGAAGGCTGTGCACAGTCTCGTGTGTGTACCTTCCGTTACGACTCCCTTTACTTCTATACATACGGATTTTTTTTATTCCAATCCAACCGAAAAAATCTTAAGGAACAGAAGTACATTTTGATTCGTCAATAATATTAATTCTTGTACTTTCATTAGTATTATTATTATTATTATTGTTACAAGTGGATGGGTGCACGGTCAGTCGTATTGCATGGTTGCGTGGTGGTTGCAATCTTGGAATGGATTGGAAGTTGTGCTCAAAAGCCACTTTTAAAATATTGATTTGTAATTTGAGTGAAGTATAAAGATGATATAGAATAGAGAGAAAGGGAAGGAGTTTCTGAACGGGAACGGAACGCAACGGCGGAGGCAGTTTCTTTGCATGTAAATATATGTGCATAAATTAGAGTGAGAAGTGAGGGAATGCACTTTTATCACTTTGCCAGGCCAAGCCTCGTGTTTTTCCGGGACTTTTTCTATGCACAGTTTCTCCAAATTTTTTGTTCAGAACCTACACACTGCATTACCCGTTTTTTGAAACTCAAATTCAATGTTCCAATTTTTTTATTTATAGTCCAATGAAATACATTTTTCATGTAATTATCAGCAGGTGAATGTCACGATCTTCAAAAGATTAGCATAATGTTTCATACATAGTTCACGTAATGTATATATTTTGCCTTTACCAGAGACGATACTCTAGAACGTATGCCACACTACATCTTTAATCTTCTGTATCTGCAAACAACACACATAATATAATAATATATTACTCTCTTACATTAAAGAAGTCTATAAGTTGTTTAGGATTTTATATTGCTGTGGTTAGTACAGAGCATGACAGCAGAAGAAGATGAGAGGAAAGGGTTAAGCTTAAATATCATTTAATAATATTAGAACGTATATTCGACTTGGTTATACGTGTATACTCTTCGTACAACGAGTTCTATAAGTATATGAAAATGTGGAATGAAGGTGTGGATAACCTTGATAGGTAAGATGTTTGGGGGGATGATGATCAGTTGTGTTTTGTGTATAAGGAATTATATATGTACACATATGTAAAATGTACTGACTGACTGTGGAGATGAAGTCAAGTCGAGAAAGAGAGAGAGGTCACCCCTAAACTCTATTTCGGGGTCAACAAGTGGGAGTCGAGGACATACTCTTAAAGAAACTTCAGGTTCAGTGCAGAGTAGTACGACCACACAATAGGGCATGAAATGATGAACACAATTCTGTTGTTAGAACGTGGCATCACAGATTTCTTTCAAAAGTTAGTTTTTCTCCAAATTTTAGTATTTAGTTTGAAACAATACTGTATACGTTTTCGTAAAACAATGAATGAGTGAGGGCTTAACAACAATGCAGGCATGGCATGTTAGTTTAGACAATGGACGCATGTACTGGTTGTGTGTTCGGAGAGTTTAGTTTGTATTGTGTGTATTGAGGTTTTTATGATGCTCGCTGCGTCAGAATTGATAATTTTTTAATTGAATAGTAAAGTATAAAAGAGTGGTGTTTAAGTTGAAGAGATGAAAGTCGTGAGGTGCGCACAAGCCAAGCAACTTAGGAAAAGAAGTTGGTGGATGAGTTAAGAAGAGAGATGAGGCTTTGAGGAAGATTGATAAAAAAGGGTTGTAATGTTGATTCATACAACATCTACGTACATATAAAAGCCACACCTTAAGAGAGATGCAGATGCAATACATACATGTCACATTGTTGGGAAGGTTATTTGTTGAATGCCTTGGACTTGTTGTTCCTTTGGTAAGAGACACTTCCAGGCGGCCTTTGGTTTACTGTCGTGTCAGTCAGACTCACTAACATTGCATCCAACCCAAGGAATGGCAGACAGACAAGTATTTTCTTCAATAACTGCTAAATACTACCAATCTGACTCTGACGCTACGCTCAACTGTTTATGTATTCACAAGAAATGACAAGACAAAGTTGTTAGACTTGGCTATCATGACGCTGACGCACATACGTACTGTACTATATGAACATTTTCAGACTTTCTCCATTCGATTACTTAGATTTATGGAAATTGTCAAAAGTAATAAAGATAGATATGGAGATGTTTACTGGCTCATCAGTGTACTTGCAATATTTACAAACCAAACCAGAAATGCGCAATTGACGAATAAGGTTAGAAAATCGACAACTTACTACATCATCTCCACTTATAGAAAAAATAGCTAATGGAGTGGAAGATTGCAGAAATGCCTGATTGAGTTTGGAAATTTTAATACTTTTGACTAAAACTCATACAAAAAATGGAGTTAGTAATATAATACACAATAGTATCAAGTATGTCTTAAGAAGGCAAACAAAACTTACCCTTATGAGAACCTATACCTGCTCCGAGGAACCCTAATCCAGTAGCAGTAATTGGAATAAACAAATCATACTTATTTTTGTGATTAATTAAAAACGGTAAAGTTTAAATGCAAACAAGATTTTTGGTTGAAAAACTCAGGGTTTCATATAGTAGACTCGTTTAATCAATCGTTTACTTAGGGTGTATTTACAGAGAAGAGTAGTAGTAGTAATAATGTAAACGAGGAAGAGTGCGGTGGAAGTCAAACTGGAGTAAAAAAGAGAACATAGGAGAGTACTACAACGCGTAGTTGAGTCTAGTTCGGAGTAGTGCTGGTGGAGTATAAAAAAATATTCCAATTTCGGTACAATTTTGTTGAATGTCCCCTTTGAGACTGGCAGCACTGGCTGTATTGTTCCCTTGAGGTAGACAAGAGTTGAGAGAAGAGAAAAAAAAGGGTCTCTTCTTATCAATCATAAAGCATCCCTTTGGCAATGGAAACCAGTTAGAGAAGAAGAAGAGACAAGAGAAACAAGCCAAAAAGAACCAAAGAGAGTCAGATGAAGAACGAAAGAGTGGAGTGAAAGAGCAGGTGGATCATCATTCTATTAGTATGTGGTCCTACAGACCCACAGGTCATTCTTAACCTTCGACCTTATGGCCAGCCCTACTTTTCATTTGGACGGAGGGAAATTATAGGGTTTTGTCCATTTGATTGGCGGGTTTCCATACTCTTCGTATAACAGCTATTACACATTCACATGCATGATGCGACGACTAACTGCGGGAAGGCATACGCCGACCAATCTAACCCTTTTGCAATACGCATTCTTTCCTAAAAGCCATCCATATCCACGGTACAGGAAACAAATTCATAATAATAATTAACTCGGTTAAAAGTTCACTCTAATACGAGAAAATAATTCTAAAAAAATTAAAAAAATGTTGGGTAAAAATTGGAAATGACGTCACCTGGCTACGCCACAGGGGAACCCGATTGCCAATTAGATTCTTACGATCTCTCACGTTTATATGACTACATTGTACTACGACAGTTAAGACTCTCCCCTTTTAATATATCTGGAAATGATTCAATTAATTTTGCCTTTGGGAAATGCTTAACGTTCCAACCGAATTTGTGTCAACCCTTTTCTAACCCTTCCCTTTCTCACTTCCACTCTCTCTCTCTTTCTCCTTTCTCAACTTCATCTCCACTATTCTGTCAGTCGGAATTCTTTCCTAAGGAAATGAGTAAAATACCAATCGTGTAGCAATACGTTACGTGGAGTGAAGTCAACTCTATTTCGATTTTGATTGTCTTTCCGATTTTCTGTACGTGCTTTTTACTTTAAATGTACGCGTGGGAATTATTCATTTATTTTGTATGCGCATAATATCATTAATCCGACAGATTTGCGGGAACTTGAATTTATGCGTGGGGTTTAGGCATCAAAAATATTGCTTCATCAGACATTGAGACAGACGACGAGGATGAATACGACGAAGGAACGAACGAACGAACGAAAAGATGAAGACGAGGGCAAGAGTCACTCATCGAAAAAACCTGTTGTAATTTGAATAAGAAATGTCCTGCTGCTCTTTTGACTTCAGAGTATAGTATAGTCTACTATGGTAAAAGTACTGTACATGTACAAAACGACGACACAGTGGAAAGTAGTACAATTCAGGAATGCCTGGGAGCTGTGAAGGAATTCCTATTGATACCGTCACGGACAAACCCTAAAATCGGGAAACTATTCTTTGCCTGGTAGAAACAGCAGTTTCGTCGGTCAGTTCTGAGGTTGGTTAGGGTAGTTCGGTTCCATTGGGCCAATTCACAATAAATAGACTCGCAACGAAATCAATGGGAAGGATTTAGAGTTTATTTGAGAAAACCGTTAAATTCTGACACCTCTTTCATTTTAATGAATCGGTCTTTAATTTAATTTTCCGTATAAAGTAAAGTAATATACAGAAAAGGTATAATGCTAGAACAACTCCACGGAACAACGGTCATACAATCGCCTTCATCGTTTGTCAAGAATGGATTTTGGTAACCTGGAAATAGAAAGATCATTCAATCATTGAATAGAACGGATCTGTGGAAGAAATCTTCTGTAACGAAATGCAAAGAGATTCAGGGGTTCCGAGTCAATAAGGATAGCGGTTTGAGGCTATCAGGAGGAGGGGTAAATGGTCATGGACAGTGAATCTGTCCGAATAAAAGTACATGGGCTGAGGGTCATCAATTGAGGTGGGACTTGTATTCCAGCAGGTCCCGGATCGTCAATCACTTGCAACGGGGCTTTCTACTCTAACAAACCAAAGGAGGGCACGACCAACAGGTGAGCATGAATTAATGTCATCCTATATACTGCTGATAATTTGCAGTCAAATTTCCCTTTGCTTGAGTGTACGATATTCGATCTAGCCCAACTTTTAGTGAATGCTATGGAGTGACCGCTTTACTTTGGTGAAAGTATCCCTGACTGACCCAGTATAATTGAGTTCTCTGGCTTTCAACCATTCAACTCAAAATACAATATGATTATCCAAATTCTGCAATTCCGGCGAGGTCAATTCAATTTGTACTTCAGATGTATTCGGTCGGAGCACTCGTAATAATGAAAGTTCTCATGAACGAAAAAACGAATTTTCAGAAAAGTTATATTAGTTTGCTATGACACTAACATAAGATTATTATCTTGTAGTTTAATTTTTCGATTTTCATGCACTTCTCGGTTATCTTGGCATAAAGTCAGGCAATTCCTGACTCTAATGAAGTGTCAAAACTTAGAGAACATGGGAACGTGACAAATTCCATTGATTAATTTGAAAGAAACCAGTTTCGAAGTATAAATGATTATCTTGTCTTCAAAAACTTAATTGAATGGTTCTAACATTCACTGTAGGAATAGAAATACTAGTTTGGTTGACTCGATGCAACACACGCGATGACAATGAATGTCCGTTCTGAAGAAGTGCAAATGAACTGATTTGTCTTGCGTCAAGTTCCAGAGAGATTGAAGACGATTGTTTGGCCACTGATGTTAACATGTCTCGCAATTTAGAACCGAGTGACGAAATTCTGCTTTAGCCAGTGATTTTACCGGTTTGGTGAGTTGATTTTTTTTTTCAATAGCTCTGATATTGCTTGAAGTTTTCTTGTAATCACAAACTTCTATTGAATTCATTCTAAAACGGAATATTGGACAAAATTGATGTCGATTCCCGATATGCCAAGATCGTTGCTTCTGATACGCACTTTTTTAATTTCGCAGCTAGAATAGACCTATTTGAAAGAACATTTTCCATTCAAACTTTTGAGATGTTTATGTCCGGTCCACTCGCAAATACTTACCATACCAGCCAGGCACTGATCCGTGGCTTTAACATGAATCGGCCACACAACTTGCCAGTCATTGCACGCCAATTACTGAACTAATACATACTTAGGCTAAATAGTTAGTGACCGTAAATTATAAAGTACTTACAAGCTTAAAACCGGGGGAAGGTTAAATTAAGGCGTTATTTCAAAGCTTCCTTACGCCCACAGCAGTTACTTATTTTTAAGGTATAATTTACGTAATGTAATTTCAAATTAATTTTATCATAGCCTCGTTTTTCTAGGGAAATCAAGTCTTAAAATTTTTATTCAAATTGTATTTCCAGAAATCAATTATTTCCTTAGAATTGGGCCCGTATGGCACACTGATGGCGTTCCCTTACCCGCGCGATTACGGGCCATTTCCCTATACTGCTGGACCACTTAAAAAATTGCAAAATTCATGAGGTTGCCACCCAGGTTAAGATTACGTTGTTTTGAACCTGATGTTCGTTGTTGCACCGACTAACAGCAGAACGAACTGAATTGGGGCGAAATTCATTCTTAACCGTACCCGTTTCAAATCGTGGTCATTTATTTTAAACTCCAGTAGCAGTTTAGATTCAGGACGCTTTACACTACACTACATTGGAGGAAAACATCATGTCAGCCGAATTTTTTTTCCTCCCCTCGAATTATGCAGACACACACAAACATCCTCAAGAATGAAGAATGGCCGGGGCAGGGTTAATACAGGTAGCCAAGAAATTTAAATTTTTAATCAGATCGAGTGAAGGAACAGACTTGAACAAAAAAAAACTTGTAAGCATCCATGAGTTCCATGATCAACATATTAATTCGACATTTGTATTTATATGCGAGATCATGCGTTGCGTTAACCTCTTATCATCATCATACATACGTCGTCCTACCTGGAAGGTAAGTCAGGAGGTGTACAGGTAACATTATAGTAGAAAAAGTCAGTCAGGCAGTCGGGCGGGCTTTCCACAAAATTAATTCTCATCATTTGTTATATTTTACGTTCCTTTTTTCACTTTCGAGGATTTTCAATTTGAAGGATTACCTGGCATTGTGTTCAACCAGTCACACGCTATGAACAATGTCAAAGGCAAATACCTCCAGTACATTCTTGTATCCACTTAGTTGATTGTTTATTATCTCCAGTCTGCGACTACAATAGTACAATGCAACCATTCAAGTAATAATTTCTGCTGCTCCATGGGGCTTTTACTAGGGATACCACGTGTGACGATATGTTTCTGAAAGCGCGGTGCGATCACAAGCGCGGGCAGTTATCTCCAGTCTGACATTTTGCGTAGATGCGGTGCAAGGAATGTTACAAATGTTTACCAAAACTATATGCGTACCGGATCATCGGAGTACTAGCATATTGATTGCTGAATTCGGAACTAAAGAAGTAATTTGAGAATCTGGTGGAGAGTACTGTGTACTGTCTCCCATAAAAAGAGTAGGGCTAGCGATTTTGGGTGGAAGATAAATTATCAGGTCAGAGTTCAGGGCAATATGCTCCTCTTTCACAACGTCGTTACGAACTTTTGACGGATCAGTTAGTATAAAAAATATTTTCTTTTACAATGTTAGGATATTTTTATCGTAATACCTCGTTGGCCGATTCTCGGGATGATGATCTGTAAGATGGATCTATCGTTGTAGCATTGATCCCTTATTGAGAGTGGCTTTTGTAGCGACGATTGGCCGGTAGGATAAATCGGCAGTGGAAACAATTTGAGCCGATCGGGGCATTAAACCCGACGGACCATACAGTTTATAATGTGTCATGTCTGTAACAATGAGAGAGAAGAATATCATTTCTCAGGTCTGAATAGTAAAATGGCAAAAAGTCAACAAAAACAGTGGCGAGTCACGTGTCGGTTTTTATTGTTGGACTCACCCCCTCCGACGTGGAGGATAAATACACCCGGAGTCCTTTGTGTAGGCCTAATAAAGGGGAACTAAAAATTCGAGTATTTACTCTGATCCCTTCCGATCGTGATTTTTATGGTTCGTCCTCTCTGCCGCTGCCCCAGTGTAGCTTGTAATAGCGAGGTGACTCGTTCATTTCAGACGGATTTCTCGATTCGATGAAAAAGTTACCCAAAATCAGGGTACCCTTCGGTGTCGTCCCTAGGATGATGATCCTAATGAACATTTTTGTTTTTTCCAGTGTAACCCTTCATTGTAACCTACTAAAGAGAAAATGTTGAAATTCGTATTAACAATTTAGGAAAGTCATATCAATTTCTAGGGACGTACGAAGGATTTCTGTGAACGTATACATTTTTCTGGTCGAACTTTTATGAATTATCTTTATTACATGAACAAGTATAAAATAGTTTAAATTCTTAGCCGGGCGGAACTGAGATCGTAGTGACTCCATTATTTCCAAGCAGTTAAACGAAATCCCAGAATCTTTGAAAGGCTTAGTTGTATAAACTTGGAGGGATCAAAACATCATTTGTAGACTTGTACAACCATTTTGAGGTATAATTAAAAGGCACACACTTCAAAAAAGAGTACACACTTTTGGTTTACTCTATTTATTTCCTGCGCTTTTGGGCTTAAGCCGTTTTCCATCCAATCAACCCAGTACTAAATGATCCTCCCCCAATTTAAACTGACAGTTTTCCAAAAAAACATTTCACGATACGAAAAAGCGTCCCGGGAAAGACAAATACCTCGAAGCAATGTTATTCTACCCAAACCCTCACTCAAAGATAGGATCTACTTTTGTTGTCGAAAAAATGCATTGGACACCCTAAAGTGATATCGCAAGATTATGTCACCCCTCTGAAATACACTTTGATTGGATATTTCCCCTCATCCGCTCTCCTCAGTTTTCCACTCTGTAAAATGGGATGTATTCTTGGCTTCACCACTTTATTTCCCCAAATTCCTCTGACTCCTTTTTTAGTCCATCCAGTTCTGAATTACAAGAAAGTTCGGTTCTACGTATGCTCGTGCGCTCACCGGCTATATAAAGGCGAGTAGACAAGACACTCAAATTAAGTTTTTTAATTGCGACGAATCCAAATGCATTTTCCTGGAATAGGTTATCGCAGCTCAGAATTGGATCTCTATTCACCCCAGAGGTTAGTTTCTATAATATACATTACCCAGTCGTAACATAATATAATATACAATGCAAGTAAATATCCCCGTATCGCATTATGTATAAAAATCTCTCCCCTCAACCAAAAACGTTGAATGAAATGAAAGGAAGGATAGAGAGAGGATTCAGAATTCAGACGGGACCGGAGGACTCGGGATGGGAGTGAAAGCGCTGTTGAAAAAAGTTAATCCAAGCGTAAAATCTGTGACCATGGGAAAATGTTCACCCCTCCGAGCCGCAGAAAGATTAGCTTCGGACTCTTTAAATAAATATTTGCAATGCATTGTGCATTGTATTGTATTATTTCATTTTGGCTAAGCTCCGCTTTCCTATGTTGAGTTAGCTCAGTCGCCACTGCTTTATGTCTTACGTAGTTGGGCTATGTCTAGAAGGGTTGTTTTCTCCTAATCTCAGAATTTTCTCCTATTATATTGAACCGATGAAAGGTAGTACACAGACAAGGTCACTTACGCACGCAACATTAGTGTTCTACCCGTGAAGGTGCTGACGATGAGATGTTCTTAAGAAGGAACCTAAGAAGAGAACAGACAAGACGTGTGTTCTTCTTAGGACTGTCTCCTGGATCAATATACATAGACTCACTCTCTTCTCTCTCCTTGTCTTCATTTGCATCCCATCGATCCAAACAAATACATATCTTCCTTTCCCTATTTTCTTCCGCTAGTTTCTCTCTCTTCTTCTACTTTGTCTCCATGGTTATTCATACGTGGTCCTATTCCTGGCCCTCCTATCCTCGTTCCATCTCTTTCAGTCTTGTCCTTAGAATTTTCATCCTCCTCTTACACTTCTTAAGCCATGCATTCCTCATTTCATTTTCTACGGTGAAATTCCTTACGACAAAAGTGAATGTACGACGACTTTCTCCAGAATTTAAGGGTACAAAGTAATCATAGTTGAAAGGAGAAGAGGTAATTGTAGTAAATTTAAGGCGATAATTAATCGCGTCCCGGAGAAATGTTCTTAATCGAATTGTGATTATCTCTTTCAAATTTTTGTCCATTGAAACATTTATAATATTTTTGAATTAATTACCATAATTCGGAGGTAAAGTATGAACATCTGATAGGGTAATATAATAAAGCGCAATTAGGGGGAAATTCTTAAGTGTTACTGAAGTAGTCACAAAAACTAATTAATTGTTGAGAATTGCAATTTTATAATTTTCGCAATTTTATATATTATGTACTCATTTGAAGAAAATTCTCACTTCCATTAATTCTAACAATTGAAGAGTGGATTTTTGTTATGGTGAAATAATTACAATTCGGTGAGTATGATTAGAATTTGATTCCAGAAACGCAATCTTTAATATTATGGCTATTGAAGGAGACAGATAATAGCGCTAAACTTATTTGAAAGTTTGGTGAATAGCAAGAGAAAGTGGGGCGTGGCTATTTTGAATTTAAAGATAGTGGTTTAGAAGGTTAAAATTTTGAAATATTATGTTAAAAGAGAAAAGTCCCTAAGGAGAGTTGGGAGGTAGAGGGCTAGGTAATGCAGTGGAGTAGTGGGATGATGATGGTGAAGAAAGGCAAGGGGAAGCTCTTGACAAGTGAAATTAGATTAACAAAGCGAGGGAACAAAGGATAACCCTTTTTCCCTTCAAAATGTCAAATCAAGCGACGCGTCAAACCGAAAAATGAACGCATTCACGTTCCTTTATTGGATTTTGTGGCCGTGGTCGTGGTGGCAGCAGCGGGAACAAGAACACTAACCCTCTAGATGCATTACTCAAGCCTTTTTTCTTTAAAACAGTCGTTGCGGTCCAGACTCGAGCTCATCTTCTACTTTTAGATCTTTACAGTTTTAATTCACTTCAATCAACGGCAGTAGGGGTGTATTCTGTCTTCATTAACCGATCTCCTTTGGTACAAAGACTCGAGTATTGAGCTTTACTCTACAGTAGTGATCGTATTCTTAAGAGAACATTGTTGTGTGTTAAAGTATTAAAAATTCAAATGATCCATTATCTTCATTCAGTTGGAGTAGCTGGGACATTTTTGTTCTGATATCAAGTATTTTTAGTTTAACTTATTTGTACTTTTATTTTATTTGGACCTAGTTAGTACGTTAGATTTTTACCATGAACTAAAACTTTTTGCTGTTAAGCGGAATAACCAAAATGAAAGGTCAGTAGTCTTCGTAGTAGGTGGCTTACTACAATTTGCCCAATCTTTATCGTATCAAGGAATTCATTTCACTCAATTTCTATCTTTTTGGACGTATTTCAATTAAAATAGATTCAATCACTATCAGGCCTCGGAAATGTTCCATTACCCGGTTACAAAGTAATTCGGAGGCGAAGAATTTTTTTTTTCGGAGGAGGACGT
>JAQGCA010000072.1:0-52351 GCA_034698945.1 Protaphorura quadriocellata | reverse complement strand
AGCTTTCTCTCTTGTGAAAGACCAACTCGTCGACTTTGTGTGTCTTGTCTTTCACTCTCACTCTCACTCTCACTCTCTCGCCTCCCACATCTTACCGCCAGTCATTCTACTCCTTACTATACACTCACGAGGAAACCATTTTCCAAGGAAAAACTTAAAAATCAAAACTACAAGTTTCATGAAGTGTCCTGACCAGACCACACGGAAGGCTTATCTGTCGACAAATGAAATTCTGAGACATATTCTGAACATTCCAATCATTCCCTTCAAAGCATATTCTACCGAAGCTTCAACTAAAATGCGAATAACTTTTATGCATGGCCAGGACAGTTGAAACGAGTAATCCTTTAACCGAATTTGAGATTTGTATGGAAAGTAGTGCCCTTGTGAGCCATATATACATATTGTGAAATGCTATGTGTGGTCAATTCTTACCGAAGTCGAGGAAGTGGTTTTCCATGAAACTCCATGCAGCTTGCGTACGTTCCGTTTTAGTACAATTGTTCTGTCTGTCTGTTCGTCCTTAGACCAATCAGTCAACTTGCGATTCAGGAAGCATTGATCTCTCATAACCACAGAACGTGTATTCTCCTTTTGTAATTTATTTATCCAGTTTTTTTTTATCTGAACACAAACTATGATGGACGGGACATTCTTGGATGGCATAATTGAATACCGATAAATTCTCAGTAGTATTTATTCATTATTTAAGGAGATGAAGAATGAATCCCGTTTGTATTTCAAATAGTGTAACTTCATCGTATCCTAAATCTTTACGGAATGGAAAAGGTTGGGGTAACTCGGTCACACTTTGTGATCCCTGGATTTTATTTTATTTTATTGCGAATTTGAACGTGTTAGTTGGAATTACCACACAACTTGTTTGTTGAAGTTGTAAATGATTAATACGCTGCATATAATTTTTGAAAAAGTGTTTGTTGATCCTTGGACAAAATTAGGAATAGAATGCAGCTTTACGCAATTTGTGGGGAATTTATCTCTCAACTACGCTGTACTTCACAGGCTAACCACCCTTTTCGAAAAGTTGAAATTGTTATGTTAGGCACAAATTTTCTTGGATTCTCGAAAAAGGCTTTGTTCCAAATCGCTTGTTTCCGCTACCTTTCCTAATGTCTCTCGTTAATTACTCCTAGTTTTGTCTAAATCGAGTGCAGCAAAACTGACCACTCCCCCTTAACGTTGAGTGATAAGACAGGCTCTTTTCGCAACTTTTCTAAAGTTCTTCAGACGATGGATACTGAGAATGTGTTGACACAACTTGGAAATTGGGAACACAGAAAGAGAGTTGGTGAAGGATTAGCCTGCTGTCTTTAGACATTTGAAAGTTGATAGGGCAAGAAAGTTGGAGACAAAATAAAAATAGACTACAAGGAAAGTCAAAGAAGTTTGAGTGGAAGTGCAAAGATTATAACAGGGATTTATGGGGATGAGAGAAAGCAATGTAGGAAAATGCAGGACATTTCCTCTAACTCCCGGCGCACGGCGTCTTGGGTTTCACAAAAGAACCTACGTCCTCAGAGACTCTAATCTCAAGGTAATAAAATAATAGTGGAAGAAAAGATGAGAATGTGGGGATAACGGAAGGAGAGAAATAATGAAATGTCTGCAAATGCTCACGTCTCAATAGGATACGATGAGCCAAGAGTTTCACAGCAGGAGTTTCACTCTCTTGTCATATGTATTTAGCGCAACTTTCTCACTTCAAATAAATAATTTTTCTTCATGGCTTTGTTCCAAAGTTCACCCTTTGCATCTTAGAATTAACAGCTGCAGTTTCTTTACTTGAAACGTGAAACACGTTCTTTTAACTCATCGTAAGGATTACAGGCTCAAAAATACCCGGGAGTTTCTCGAATTAAAATGTCACTTTGTTTGTTGTTATTCAAGTTAAGCTTCTGATACTATCTGAATGAGTAACTTCTTCGTAATAAAAGTTATAAGGTAAAATTAGAATGAAGAGAATCAGAAATTAGTCTGGGATATGACTACAAACAGCATGTACAATGTCAGGTGCATTGACCTTTTGAAAATCTCTTATCTAGTCTCAGAACTACGACTTGACACGAAAAACAAAATGAGCCTTAATAGCTCATTTTATTGCAGCATGTCGCTAGAAGTCATGAAAAAATATCTAACTCTAAAAATAAATTGAGGGGCGATGCTCTGTTATAAATTTTTTAAACATTTCAGGGGCATATTTTACTAGAACCGCCATAAAAGTGTCAATTTGTTGCTGGTAAAGTAAAAATCATGGGACAATTCTATCTGCCAATGAAATATTCATATATTGAACCAGGACACTTCACATAAAAAATTCCCACAATGTTGGGTAACATGATTTTTTTTTTCAATAGTACCCTAAACGTTACAATCTTATAAACTATTTATTTTTGTCTCAAGAAATAAACCTGTTTAGTAGATATAAGGACGGAGAAGGTTATGTTCCCGATTGAGAAGCAGATAAGAAAAATGCAGACACTAGTGTGTAATACCAAGTTAATACGAGAGTCGTCGATCTTTTTCCATGCAAGTTGAAGAAAAATTCCATCAGGATTCTTTTCACTTTTGTACTGCTTGCACAATCGTTCCTTACGACGGAATGCGATAACACAGTTTCTATGGGCACGGAATGCATAAAATATACAACTGCTGTAAAATGTCAAACAGTGATCCAGACTTTCCATGATTTGTATTTTAAATGTTGATTCCAGGCTTGTATCGGAAATGTGTTCTAAACTTTCACCATTCCACACTAAAGAAAAGAAATCGTCACGCCGGTGTACTACGCAGTCGGAGAGCCGTTTATTTAAAATTTGAGTACAATATTTACAACCCGCTTTCAGTGGAATTCTTAAAACTCTTGCTCATAAGTTAACAAGTTGGGAGTCCATTCACGTAGATTCGTGAAAATTATTTCTAAGAATACACATTACATCTAGATCTCGATCCCAACTAAATCGGCCCAGAAATGTTTTGGAATATTTAGGCAAAAGTTTAGTTTACAAAAATCAATTAATACGGCGATAGTCGATTCTGTTATCGAAGATAACGTAATCACCTGTACAACTTTATTTCTGTGTGACGCTCTTGTCATGTGATAGTATTATTGTACTTTGGTATTAATCATGTTACTGCGTCAATTTAGACAACTTACAATGGTTGGCAGTGAAACTTTAATAAAGTTTATTTCTATCTCTCGATAAATCAGAATGATGCCCAAACTGGCGGAATAGGCAACTGCGAACAATTGTGGGAATGAGAAAAACCCATAGCCATCGTTCTAACGAATAAAACTATTATTGAGTATAAAATGAGAAAAAAGGTCAAAAGCAAGGTAGACAAATGAACACCGCTGAAGTTTAGACATCTGCCACATATATAGCTTAGCTTATCATGACCATACTTTCCTAACCTATTAGAGTATGGTTCCCGGATCTGCAACTATTTATTCTTGAGTAGAGAACGTGAATAAGATTACGGCGTCATCATTCTACTCAGGTCTGCATGTAATTGAGATAGATAGATAAAAGATTCTTTTTATTTCGTCAGTCTTCCCAGAATAAACTATTGTAGAATGTAGACAAGAGGACCGTGTTTTTTAACAGGAATCATAGCGAGAATAAACTTCTCAAACTAGAATCGCGGAAAACATAATAATAATAAGCGAGTAATAATTCAGATCTGATGTCAAATATTGCAATCTCAAAAGAAGATTTATCATTTAGACGTTTGTTGGTCAACCAAACTCTCATCCTTCAACGGCTCCGTGTCTTTGATTGAGTTTATCTGGTAGAGAGTTGAAAAGAAAACTGTTAAATTGAATTGTCGTGCTGACAGCTCTATAAAGCAAAATCTATAAATTATATTACTTGTTTTACATAAAATCTATAAATCTATGCCTAGTCTTGTCTCTAGGAAATTACCCTAATGGAGCTATCGTACAGCCTCCCTGGAAGGTCTTGACATAGCGAAGTAAATGACCTCCTCGTCATCACTGTATTCTGGCTATAAACGGACGTTAGACACTCGCTATAGCATTCCTAGTTTCTATTTAATTTCCTTGGAGTACGACGTTCGTAAATCAGTCCCAACATTCGTCGAACGATAGTTTAGGGTTTAACGATTTTAAGAGGTACACAATATGTGTGCATCTATAGATGAGTACTATGGAACGGGGAGCCGCTTTGACTACATTCTATGTATTCCGGCAAAATCCATGGTTTTGATTTTGTATCCATGACCAGGTTTTAAGAGACATGTTGTTAATGGGAGGTCCCTTTCTCCTTGATGTCATCTGTCATACTTTCTCTTCCCTGCTTTATCCATCCGAAACTAGTTTCGTTACATGGTATTAACATCAAAAAAGACTCTTTCCTTAAAACAGTTTCATAATATTGTACTCGTCTACGTTATAAAACACCCAGTTTTGAACTTATTTCTTATGATTAATAACTTTTACACAGAAATGTTCAGCATTAGAAGCCGCCGCATTACAGAGCATGTTAATTAATTATTACTTTGTTGATTGTGTTAATCAGTTTCATTCTTTTAGGTCGTAAAACTTTCAATAAGGGCTTGTTACATGTAACGCTCGAATCTTGAATTGCAGGCACATCCACACATCACTCAAACTTTCTCCATTTTGGCAACCGACAAAGTGGATGTACAATTGCAACAAAGCAATTGCTTTAGTCCTAAGGTTGTCGTTAAGGTGTATAATTAATATATTTTAGCAATATTGACATCGAATAAGTTTCTCAGTATTATTCCAATGATTCTAGCTCCCTCGTACACTAAACTACACGGGAAAATCTTTTGATTTGTCTTATTTTGGTGTATTTTTGAAATTTGGCACGGGCTCTAGATGTTTTTGCTTAGTTTGTTGGGATGCTTTTTCCAAGCTAGTTTTCAGTGGTAGTGAATAACTATGTGGAAAATTGGGAGAAAGTTTGACTCATCTTTTCGCTAAGTTAATAACAAGTGCTTTCATGAAAATCATTTGGGACCAGAGAAAGTTTTACATAAATGCAAGTTTGGTCGTAGTCGTAATACAAACATGATGAACGAATAGAGTTTGTTAGGTCAGAATATTAAGTGGTATTACGGAGAATTTCATCCAACCAAACCTAATGATTGAGGGAAAGTACTGCCTTTGTTAATGCATACCGTAAATCCCCGAACAGAAACCTGTTCCGAATAGTAACCCGGTCTCGAATACTAACCTGGTCTTTCTCCACCTTTCTCCATGTACTCTTATGGAGAAAGTGGTGAAAGTCTATGACCTCCGACCTGGCCTGAACAAATAGTAACCCGGGTTACTGTTCGGGGTTTTACGGTATATACATTTGCTCGCAATTCAGCCTTCTACTCCGCTCGCCAGTTGATCTCGAATACTATATATTGTGTACTTTGTAGATAAAGTGGTTGTAACTTTGTAATCAAATATTATTGTCTGTCACCTTCTAAGCAAATATGCAAACAATACAAATAATACTACAACAATATGATTGTGGTGGTCGATGGCGTAACTAAATTGTTCTTAAAATTTTATGACTGTTTGTTCTAACTTGACCAAATGTTAGCAGCTAAGCCGATTTTGGTTATATTCGGCCCTGTCGTAATTTTAATTTTGATGTTTCGATGAAATACTTTCGCACATTTGGATTTGCTGTAATGTTATGAGGAAATTTTGATATCTGGATGTTTGATGTATGTTTTCAATATTCCTTTTCGTGTTGACAATGCACTTTAAATCTTCAATGGATGACCTTTCGATTTACCTGTAGTTCTCCATCGAGCCAGGACCTCTTCTGTGAATTCTCGATTGAATCGAACGTATATGAATTGCACTGTGCGAGTTGGAAACAAATCAAAAACAAAAACAATTTTTTCTGTCAACAACTATCGTATTTACAATACACAAGTTTGCCCAACCCGAACATTATTATATAAAATAAACGCCGAGTTACACAATTGCTATTGTGATGGAACTTCGAACTTCCACTGTAATTTAGATCAAGGAAAATTGCACAATTTGTCGATAATTTGTAATGAGAATTTGTGTTCACGTTATGGGACAGGGAGGGTACATTTCTCATAGTGTAAAAAGAAACCCACGTCAACCTTTAGCTCGTAATGTTAAGAATGAGAGTAGTTTCTATTTCTTTGCTTCCTACGAAATTGGAATAAAAGTACAAGGGAGTGAAAGAATAAGAGAAGACCTCGTGTGTTGTCTGAGATATGAGCACAATGAAAAGAACAGGAGATGAAATGAAGGTATATTCTGTTTAGATGGCACGGTACATTAGTTTGAGGATTACTGGACTGATTTTCTGTAATGTATTGAATTGAATGATAAAATATATGGACAACCTGTGGTGACTGATACTGCCTGTCGCGTAAAAATATTTGTACCGTTCTCAGCTCTTTTTCCTTTATATTCTCGTAAGTCACAACAAGTATGTTATAATTGTCATTAATACATACATACGGTTTCTTGCTTTCTTCCATAGGTGTTTGCTGGGAAAATTCTTCATCTCGTTGACCAAGTTTTTCGGAGCTTACCTTTGGGAACTATCGTTGATGGGAGAGTCCTCATTGTCCATGGGGGGATCTCCGATACGACTGATTTGGGAATCATTACGGAGGTGGATCGTTATAAGGTTTGTTTTCATTGCTTGAATTTGTGTGTTGTCTAAATATAAATATAAATATACAGGCTTTAAATGCTTGAACCTTGTCATGGACTACCAGATTTCAAATCGAGTTAAATCCATGCAAGTGTCAATTTATTGCTGCACTTTCTACATTCATTGAACTCTCCCAGATTCCAAGCAATGCAGAGTATCGATGAAATCATTTCATATAACGCTGGACGTCATAATCGTCTATGTTTGATGTTTATGTTTATTGCATCCGCGCTTACGTTTATGAGGGCCAATTTCCCCATGTTCTTGATGATAATAATGAAGTATTATACAGTGCAACATATTCCTTGAATGAATATTGCTGTCATACATGAAAACGAGGAGAAGTAATATTTTCAAACGAACTGTGTAGCGGAAAATTAGGAAAAGAAAATGGAAGGGACGAGTAATGGAGTTTGCTGTATATTTTAGATGATGATATTGCTATTCATGCAAATACCAAGGGAAAGCGAAATGGACTAGAAACTTGAATGCCCGTCTCCCTATCTCGGAAATGTTACCGCCACCTTGTAAAATAATGGAATCTATGAACTGTGGGCAATCCGTTGTGTTCGAATAAAGTTTAAGCATCCTTTCTACACCGGTATTTAAAGTTAAGTGCTTTTTCACGCCGACTTTGGAGATATACTCTAGAAAGAGTATAAGCTAAGATGCAACAACAAAAACATCAATATTGTCAAAAGTATAAACCCCTTACAAGCTTGTTAATACAGGTTAACGCTATCTGGAGATTCGATTCCTCAAACAGTCTTAGTTTGAGTGCTTTGAAGAGATTACTCCATCCCAGTTTTTTCCTTTACGCCTGAATGTCGTTTCCCGGGTCAGTATGAAAGCTAGTGAAAATTCTCTTGGAGAGGAAAAATTTCAAATATTTATAAGGCCATCTAAAGGATAATTTTCATATAATTCTTAATATAAATCGTCTCTTAAGAGAATAATTTCAAAATTTTTGGAATCTGTTCGACCAAGGTACTCGCAAAATTCCAAATGGGTCCCCAGGGATTAATTGTCATCAAAGTTGTCCGTAGAACTACAGATCGCACTAAAGAAAATGTTACGTCTTATTATCGCGCGTTTATTGAACCAAGCTGTTCGTAAAATTCGATTAGAAATGTGTCCTTAACATATATCATATAAGCTTAAAATAGACAGTACTTTTCTCCAATTTTGGCAACTACCTTCCATCCATAGTTCGTACTTGGATATGAATGTGTGCAATTACTTACCTAAACTCTTAGGAACTTACGATCCGCATTTTTTTGGGCGAGGACCGAATGCTAAGTACATTTCTCTAAATAATCTACCCATGTCATGCTCTCCCGCCTTTCCAATTGTTTCCGCGGAAAGATAGCATTTTACTACTTATTCCCTAGACGAGTTTGGGCTAATCGTGAGTAATATCTAGAGAAATATATGGGCAAACCCAAGGAGTTGGAGTGTCAGTTTGAGTGTCCCTCAGCTAATTTTCAACCAAGTCAGGGAAGCAATTAATCCTAACATCTGGTGACCTCCGCCTCTTAGGGTCAAATAATCTCATCAAACTGAATGAGGAAAGAAATGGGATTTTCCGAAGTCCCCTCACCAGTTTAGTGGTACATTATTTCTTTTACGGGATTCCTTTTATTTTTTATTCTCTCCCACAGTACGTATCAATCCTGAGACCTCCGGTTGTCGAGACTATGGATGAAGATGGAAAGATCATTCCACTCCAGGACCTGTATTCAACTTCTCGCAACAGTAGTGAGTGGAAGCAGGTACGTACTAATTTAAGTTTTATTTTTATTACCATTTGAGTACGAAATTTAAGGACACTTGAGCCCAGTGATCATTTCTGCTCGAAAGCATGGCTGCGTGAAACTGACTAATTATTTTGCTAGGAGAGCAATTTCATAACTTTAAGCTTTGTAACGTGTAGATCATGCAGATCATGAGGATTTTGTCAATAAGTACGAACTGTGTCGGAATTCTTATCGATCACCTATTGATTTTAGTTTTGAACGTTTATGTACGGTACAAGTTGACTGGGTGATGGGTGAAGGATCCACAAAGGCTTGTGTAATTCCTTGTAATCCGACCAGCCACAGCCACATACAGACACAAACATGACATGGACAGACTGAGTTGATTGCATGTGTAGATACGTGTTCTAACAGCTGTCCCGGCTGTATAAAAACACATTATTGTATGAAGAAGTTCGGACAGTGAAAGTCAAGGCTCTCCTTTCACTCCTTCCTTTTTTCTACATATTTTCCGTCAAGTCAAAACTCTTGATTTGGGGAAAGGTACGCAGTTATCTCGCCCTACCTGTCATTCTCTGTGGATTCCCTTTGAACAATTCGTCTTTGAGTCAGGTGAAAGGTTACACTTTCCATCAAAAGCTTTTAGGACTTCGATGGACATCCTCCTAATGTAATGGACAGTCATGGACTCCGACACAGGGAATGGTGGTTCTTGGCTTTCACTCATATTTGGTGACAAAAGCTCAAAGGTTCAAAACCAGACGCATCTACCTGTCACTTTTCACGACATATACAAATGCTAGGAGAATGGGCTATAAGTTTTGCATTCTTATACCAGCACTATGGCTAGACTGCAGGGTCCCACATTGTCCTTTAATTTAATATTAAAATTAACCAACAAAGCAGGTTTTTGCTAGGGAACATCTTGTGCACTTTTGAAGTTGAAATATTATCTGGGGAATCTCTCACGAATAATTTTTTTCCGTACTTTAAAATTTACAAAAGCAAACATTTTGAGCGGTCCCCGTAAATAATAACCTTTTTCGGCGTACATAAGATTACTAGTCTGTAGCTGATGATATAATAGTTTTGTGGTACCCTGTGCACCTCGCCAGCATGTGGTATGGGCGTGAGAGGATCAGTAGATAAGAAATCCTGCAATTTTTCGAAGAGTGAAAGTTGTTTACTCCTTTCACACAAGAGATCACTAGGACAAGCACGTTCTCACACCTGAGCTCAATTCTGAGCCAACCATCAACCATGGTTGTTCTGAAATTGAAATATTGAAAAATACATTTGCTTTTCAAATCGTCTCAAATTTAATACCGTCAGTGACTCGAATCCACAAAAGCTTGGATGGGCTAGGCTTTCATTCTAAGTCTTGTCTTTCGGTCTTTCCTTTCAAGAATTGTTGAAATGTACTCGAAGGATTTATTATTAAAAAGACTAAAGATTGAGACAATACTATCATTTTGCGACTAGTCTTGGTCAATTCTGCCCTTGCTGAGCTATAATCCGTCGAGTGCATTTTATTTTCTACGGAAGAAAATAAGCAGAATTGGAAGAAGATTGCAGACCCCTGGATTTAATCCGACTTAGAATCAAATGGAGCCTCTTTTGTTGCAGGTTCTGGATCTCCTTTGGAGTGACCCTCAGAGTGGAGCTGGATGTACACCAAATACATTCAGAGGTGGTGGTTCGTATTTTGGAAGTGACGTGACAGAGAGAATTCTTGAAAAACATGGACTCCAACTCTTGATCCGATCTCACGAGTGTAAACCGGATGGATATGAATACATGCACAACAATAAGGTTAAGCATTAATAATATTGTACATATGTTCTTAATATGAGAGAGTGCTTGAGACTGAAACTTTGAAGTAAGGAAAGTTTTTGGATTCAGAGAAAGTTTGAATTAAATTATTTCTCGACTTTCTACGAAATAAGGCAATTTAACACGTATGAACTTTAAATAAGGCTCAAAGAAAGATCCTTGTCTTGTGTTCATTGAAGTAAAGTTAAGTAATACTAACCCTACTCCTTCTTTTGAGTTATTATTTAGTAAGTATTATGGGAAATTTTAGGAAACGTTGAGTACACTCTAGTCGTTACTCTTTTCATGACGATTTATTTTGTAGTCACAATTTATTTTGATAGCAGTCCCATATTGAAGTCTTAAAATCAATATTTGTCCCCAGTGGTGTGGCATTTATTTATTGATCAAGAGACTCAGTTTCATCCAACGTGAGTATACATGCTCACCATTTATTTATCCTATTGTTTGACTTGATGAAATTCTCTCTTGGTCATTTGATCTCTTTCTTCCTTTGTTATTCCTCATATGTCATCCTTTCTTTCCCTTCCTTCTGAATCCTATTGAGATTCTTATTGCATTTTAAGTACCTTTCTTTCATCCTTGCTCACTCATTATTTCTTACTCAAATCTTGCCGGTGTAGTTTTCAAGGATAAGCCGTTCACATTTAGGTTCTTTTTTCGTTAATTTTTTTGAGTTAAGATTTTTCCATTTTTTGTAACTCCCCTAATGAATGTCGCAGGTACAATATTTGGGTTACTTATAGACATACAATTATGTGGACTAAACTCCAATAATCTCTTCTAAAAATGGTCCTTTTTATATTTTCAAAGAAAGTTTCCAACAGATTAAATACTTCAGGAACGACTCGCTTCATCTTGAAAATTTCCCCATGTCCCTGCTAACTAACCTCTGTAGCATTGTAGTATTATTGCAGTCAACAATTATTTTTCACTGGAAAACTTTTGCATGATCATGGACCAGTTAGACCTGGAAATTCTGTCTCATATTTCAAATTTCTTATCTGTTTCATGTCTGTTTTTCCATCTTGAAACACAATCCGTTACTACCACGACTTATTGATTCTTTCTTTACTTCACTATTTCAAGTAGAAGTCAAATAACCGTGACTGATGTGGTTGGCTTAGTGAGTCGAAAAGTTGAAACTTTTGTGGGTCTACTCTTTTGTCAATTTGTCAATTTATCTGGTTCTTAGTTTTCCGAGACATTTTACATTGCCTGCACAGGCAGTACGGGGTTCCCATCTGCTACCTGTTGGGACTTGGTTCGATTCCCCGAGACAGATACATGTGGGCCCGACTTTTTCTATACTGTGAGGGTTTTTACTTTGTATACGCAGCGGAATTTTCCACTGTCCCTTTCATAAATCAGTAAACCTCTAATGTGGTAGGAAACTCGGGTACCACGAGGCTACGCAATGATGTTTGAAAGGCATTGTAGTGTAGTGTGGTTATACCGCAGTAATGCGCTCATCAAAATGAGGTAAATTCTGATCGTGCATGGCAGGGTTGGGCGCTTTCTTCATCCTAGAAATAAACGATAAACCATCACTTGACAAATGATGTGTGATATCTGTATTCTGCCATCACACAACTCAGGATGGATAACAAGTCCAGCGTATTTCAGTCAGTGTTTCCTTTTTCTTCTAATTACTGATGATCCATTGGAAGCGTTTTCCGCAGGTGACATTTGAATAACTATTCATGGCATTTTGCTGGAGCATGTCATATACTCTAATGATAATATGAAATTCTAACTGGTTAAGTTCTTCATTTTTATGACTGGGACCAAAGCCAAGACATTGTAGTAGTACGGGGTACTCACCTACTGCTTTTGCTCCTCTAGGCTTTGTCCATGACATACAAAAATGATGCCCTTAAAGGGGTAGGAAAGTCAGGTATCGCACGGAAGCCCGATGATGGTGAAAAAGCATTGGGCGTGTTGTGGCAATAGTGCAGTAGTGTATTCGTCAAAATGGAGTTAATTCTGAACCTGCATAGCAGGGTTGTAAGTTTTCTCCCTTATAGAAATAGACGATAAGCCTCATTTTACTCAGAATGTGCAATATCTCAATTCTGTCATCCCACAACTCGGGATATATAAGAAGCCCAGAGCAAAACCTCTAGTGTTTTTTACATTACCTGCTGACGCTTTCCTTCCCTACCTTTCTCCACTTTCTGTATCTATACGTTTTTAACATCTTTAAATCTCCCCATTTACTTTCTCCAGCGTTTGTCCAACTTCGTTTCCTCAAGATCGTCGTTACCGGGTAGCTGTGGGGTAGGCCGAGTCGGTATTTTGTGTTAATACGGCTCGAACCCGTGGTCGCCTCACTTTCTATATCTCTGGAGAACTTGTACAGTCAGACTCCACCAGACCCCAGGAGACTATGAGGACCGTAAATTGAGATAATTTGAGGCTGAGACAATCGTGGGAATTAAAAATTTACGACTGTTCGTGCTCCCGGCCTTTCCCTTCTACTCTAGTTGTGCAGCCTAATTAGTTCAAACTGAGAGCCAAGCTGAACCACACTACTATTTCCGCATTCTACATTTACGAGTATAATGCAGCTATTAAGCCTTTGTGGTACTATTTCTTCCGTTACAAGAGATTGCAATTAGGACTATGAAATATTAAACTAAGGTAATTAGGAGATCCACTCCCGAATTTCCTTCCGCGAAATTTTGAGGCTAACCTGATGACTCCCTTATTGATTTTTTTGTTTTCGTATCGGTTATCGCACCAGTTATAGTCTAGGCAGGATGTGACATTATTATAGCATTTTTCAACTCGAATTTTTATATTAATTGGACTTAAAAGTTGGTCAAACTTTATTCTCTCTTACAGAAGTCAGAATTACGATATGATATATCTCTGAAAACGTAGGCAGGTAGACTTTAATGATTAGTTGGATTCATTTTGTTTATTTTTTGACTCCTAAAAATAATTTTCACCGATTAGAACAGGTCGGGCTAATAAGTTTAAATTGGAAGTGCCCTGGTCATGCAGAATTTCAAGCAGTGATCTGAATTAAAATATACCAGCAAACGTATCATACTTTTGTGTCAGATTCTTCTTGTTTGTCCCAGGTGATTCTGGCCTTTCCACGATAATTAATTATCCAGTAAATCAAATAACACTGAAAGATAGAAGATTCTTGGGTTGTTGATGGATTAGATATCTTAATTAAAATATGTTTACCCTGTGGAGACAAAAGCCTGAATATTTGTCTATTTTTCAGTGCTTGACCGTATTTTCCGCCTCAAATTACTACGAAGAGGGGTCTAACAAAGGAGCATATGTGAAGTTGATTGGTGGGCCAACTGTGGCTCTTGAGCCATACTTTGTTCAATTCAATGCAGCCACTCCAAAACTTCGAAGCATGACGATCAGACAACGTGTTGGGCTTGTGGAAGCTTCTGCACTCCGAGAACTGAGGACTAGGATTCGAGAGCGCCAAGAGCAACTTATTCTAATCTTCAGTGAATATGATCATGATGCGACAGGTACCTTGTAACTTGGGATTATTTATTTTTTAAGGTTTTCCTCGAAACATTTATATGCCCTCTGTTGAAATCTGGTTATCTAGAATAGTGTATCGCACCCTGTACTGTTAATCTTGCTATCCCTGGGCTTATTACATTTTAACGTAACCATACAGTCAAAATTGGACAGTAATCGGTTGTTGGGAGGACACTGAGTTGATTTTGAAATTAAATTGATGAGACGACATACTCGTATATCGAGATGTGAATTAAGGAATGCATTTTTCATACTGGCTCAAAATGATAGGTAAATTGAGTGCTGAATTTGGTGCTGACTATTAGAGTTACATGAATACTTACAGCTAAGGATGTTACCGTTGGTTCATACACACGGAATCTATTAAACAGTTACTTGCCAGTGCCACGCAGTAGAATAAATAGGATTTGACTCGAGGGCCATGTTATTTTTTTTGAATGAACGTTTAGTTGATGAATACCGTAGACTTCTTTTGGAAAAAGTTTGGTTCCATGAAAAATGCCGACAAACTCGAAGTGGAAATCCTGAGTAAGTACATTCAGTTTGCCCACCCTCTCTCACTTGACTCCCATTCGTTTTTGGAGAATGATAGATGAAATGAAATAAAAATTGAAATGATTTCCACTTTTCCACTGACAATTTTCAAAGGGAAACGTCCCAATCAAATTTGAGCCGGGACTTATAAGTACTTTACAGACTTGAGAGAGGCATACTAGAACTGGATCTTCTAAACTTACCTCACGATCTGATCTACCTTCCCTAGTTCCCTTTAATATACCTCTTTGCTTGACGTCTAGTACTAAATATGTGTGTACAAAGTGCGATGGAATGGAATGAAGGGTTTTCAGGCATGGAATGCTTTGCTGCGACATTTCCTTTCTGAACATACTTTCCTCGATTTCCTGGACTCCTGGGCTCAAGAGAGTGAATTTCTCCTCAATTGGAAATTACTGTGCCAAACGTGAAGACCTTGCTAGATGTGTGTGGTACGCTCATGTAGTCGTACGTATTCGTATGTTAAATGGTCTATTTCTTAATATCCGAAAGCAATTTTCTGTCGGGCGGATCTACTAACAAAGTATTTCTTCAAAGATGAGAGAGAAACATCCATTCATTGATTCACAGTTCCTTTTCCCTCGATCTCTCCGTTCGTGTTGTATTTTATTCTACGTAATAATATTCGTACAGACGGAGGAGAATATCTTGAACCCCAGAGTTTTCTTTCAACTTTCACTCAGACTGAAATTTGTCTTTGATAAGATTACCTTAGACATGTAATGTCAACTTTATCCATACAGTATTTTGAAAGTCAGAACGCATAATATTGTATGAGATTCCTATTGTGTGGTGGGTAGTCAAAATATTGAAACCCATTCCACTTCAACGCTTCCATTATCTCAGTTCAATGCTACGATGCACTCAAGCAGAATTTCATAATATCCGCTACTTGGGTAGAATGTACACTGGAGGAGGCCATACAATATCCAAGTATCTTACTGTGTCCATTGAAATAGAGATTCCGACAAGAAATCAACATTGGAATTGGATAAATGGTGGACCAAATGTGCAGGTAACATGTATGTAGTGCAAATAGTAGTTAAGAGAACTCTCGGAAATATGCAAATTTTATGGTAATCGAGCCGGAAAACATTGATCAAATTGTCTAATCGGTTTAACTCGTTTATTCTACTCGTCAGCGAAGCTTAAAAAACCTGTTGAGCCTTGAGGCTTAAATTTTGTGAGTTTGAAATGAATTTTGCTAGGATGTATCGGACCAGGATTTGACTACCGTAGTTCCTTAAATACTAGACCAGTAAATATTTACTATGAGATGGGCAAATAAGTGGAAGTATATCTAGACTATTTGTCTGTTATTGGTAATTTGAACGCAACTTTTATAAAAGCATTCTGAATACTTTGCATTTACCGTAAACACCCGCCTAATTTTGGCACCTGTTTTGCGTTGGCTTTAGTTGGAGTTGAAAAATCAGTTCTTAAGGAAAACTTTTTTAAAACATCAACCCGACCATGTTTTCCCGAGGTACCTGACCTCCTGCTTGAAGAAGAGAGAAATACTGGATTTGAAAGACTAGATTTTAATATTGGATTGAGAGTGTGAGCGGAATTTTGACAGTTTGAACTTTCTCTATGCTTTCTACTTTCCCTGGATGTCAAGTACACACGTACCATCCTAAACCGCTAAGCCAGGTTATACTACACGTAGACTTTCTTCATCTCGCTTTCTGCGAAATGAAATTGATTCGGTCGGAAACCTTATTTCCACAAATGGACTGTATGATTAAAACGCTCAAATGCGTTGGGACTCCCTGATTAGATTTTACTATCCAGTTTCCAGCACTCAACGATTACTATTCCTCGGCTAATTGATTAAAATTCAGATGAGGACGCAGGTAGAACAGGAAGTAGGAGTAAACACCTCGGAGAAACAAGATTAATCACATTACAGGAATAAAATGATTGAACAGGCATCTGTAAGGGATAGCTTTCCATTTCAATTTGACAGCCAACTAGTAGGATTTGCTACAAACCTATTAAAATGAGAGAAAAGTCTTTACATGCTTTGCCACTTTGCTAACTAATTTCATGCTGGATTCAAATAAGTTTATTAGTTCACGGACTTACGTATTTAGTGCGTAGTATTGTTTTTCATTTGCAGTCATTTGCGAAAGTCTTGGAAATCTTAAACAGAAACCAGCGGAAACGTGCAATAAATTACTTAGCAAGCACTCACAATAATCATAGATATCAGTCGGATCTATAGCAATTGTACAGGCCTTCCCACTTCGTCTTGGTTCAGACCTGCTGTGGTAGTTTTTCACATATATTTCTTTCTCAGGTAGAGTTTTCTACTGCTAGTTGTATCTTCCCTCGGTCAAATGGAATTCTAATTCATTCTCAATGAGTAAATGCGATTACGTTTGGCTTAAAAGCAATAGAATGGATATATTTTTTAATGATCACATTTTTTCTTAATCCAGGGCTAATGACTGTTTGCGACTGGTGTGTGGCACTAGAGAAAGCTACTGAATTGAAACTACCTTGGAGACTTTTGCGAACTAAGCTGGCTGAGGTTGACCCACACCTGGGAATGGTCAAATATCACACAACATTTGAAGAAGAACCTCCGAGTGCGTCTGAGGTAACATTTCAGGAACATTATTTATCCTAATGAATCCCATGAACAATTAATCCGACAAAGAGAATTTTAACAAGCTGGCTTAAGCCAATTAAGAAGGCAGCAAAATTGATTTTACATTATATGCGTGCAGCAAACTTAACCGAAATTTTGAAACTTCCGTCTAATGTGGGTGTGTGGTCACTTTGAGATGATTGATCAGTTCAACCGAAATGATTTAGGTTTGTCTTTGTATTCATGTATTGTTCAACCAGTCTGAGTTGATATTCCTAGATATAGAATTCTACTTTGAGTTCTAGTAGTCTGGATGCAATTTAGCTAGTTTTAGGTTCAAGTGAAAAATGGATTTCGGTTGAATGAGTTTTGTCCTTCTTTTCTGCTAACTTTATATGTAGTTGGTCAATGGTGACGACGAACCCTCACCTAGTTTTGTCCATCCGACCAAAGAACTAAGCACTTGATCTAATTTGAAGTTTTGAGAGGAGACCACCAAAGTGAGTCCTAGGAGAGACCACATCGTCGACGAGGATTTTCTCATCAATTGGAAAGTCGTCGAAAGTCCACGAGTATGTGTCTCATTACGTAGTAACGTAACGAGACAAATTTTACAACTAGGCAGAGAAAAATGCACTCACTCAAAAACAAGTTGTAGTAGTGAAGAGCACTGGGCACTCGGAAAGCAAAGTAGCTGGATCTGACAAGGAAAGTATTTTTCATGTAGAAGGAATTCACTGACAACTCAAGGAATATATACTTATTTTCAAATGCTCTCGCCACGAATTTCTTATTTTTGACGGCATGTAATAACCGCCTCACTAACTGAGCTTTTGTAGGTTTCAGTACTTGGAGTATAGTTGGATTGTTGCGAAAATATGTATATGTATGGGCAATCGATCGGTTTACTTTTTAAGCGCGTCGGGTATTTTCGGTAAAAGTATATAGTTCCCTTGTAGACGTCTTAACCGTCGAGACCGTACTATTCTACCGGCCAGTAGAAAAACATCAAAGATACTTTATCTGTTTTCCATTTCCAGTGTACCTTAACCAGTATGGATTTCATTTATGCTTTTTCTTTTACTCCCACTCTCGTCAGTCAAAATACATAGTTTTAAGCGGATTACAGCTACTATTATTTGATATTTCAAAAATATATGTGTATTTAACTGTACCGTTTGGCGGTTTGGAAGATAAACCTTATGATGTTAGTAGTTTCAACAACAAAATACTTGTCCAATTAGAAAGGAGTTTCTACAAATGTCCTTAAAAATGCCCTCGAAGTAAATGGTTTAAATTGCCTTTATATGTGCTCAATATATCGTCATATTGGATAATATACAAGATACGAAAGAAATACGCTTAAAATAAATATGAACGGCAATATATGCGTTGGGGGAGGGAATTCGACGATTTTCTCGCATGATTACAGATAAGCTTCTTTTTTTGAAAGAACTAAGAATCCCTTTTGGCAATTTTATTTCTTATTTCTAGATTTGTTACCACGAAGTGGTGGCGTTCAACTCTCCTTCTGTGATTCCTTTGAACAATCACAGAGAAAGTCGTTGTGTGGGAGGAAGGCATGGCAGAGAGAAATTTCATTTTTATTCATCAAAGAACAATTTATATCCTTTTAACGTTTCTTGTTCAGCGTAATCAGTGGTAAGAATCAAAGGAGAAAGTCTTCAATTAATGATACTCTGTAGGGTTGTTGGAATTCTGGTTAGGAGTTTTGGTTAGAAGGTCATACATTTATTTGGCAATCTCTAACATAAGTGCTTCAAACCACGGTATTATTTGTACATGTTATTCGGAAGGAGGAAGTTGGAATTGGGAAGTTGAGAGTTCTGTGAAGCAAGAAACCGACCTTTATAGTTTAGTTATGGATGCATTTGGTTAATTAGAGACAAATTAAGTTACATCGCTTTGTAAATTGTATGCACATTTTCATTACAGGAAGACGTGACGGTGGCGGATGTTCTGTACCGTAACAAGACAAGTCTGGAAGCAATTTTCCGCATCATTGACAAGGATAATTCAGGTTCGTGGATTCCTCTTAAGTTAACTGATTTATGTACGAGTAATGGTAGTTCCAGGATGTTCTTAGTTCGAAGTGTAACCTAGATGGCTAATTGTTTTAGTTTTGCGGTCTGTGTGATGGAGAGTTTCGTCTTTCGACAGAGCAAACTACTCTGACAGGATCAGGATCCTTAGATCTTTCAACTTGAACATTTGAAGTGGCAGTTGACAATCATTAATAATCAACAAGCCCTCTTACCTTCCTAATGTAAAAAGTCAATATTATATCCCTTCATGCTGACTCTTTGAAATCTCAACACTATCTTCCGAAAAATATCAAATTGACATACGAGCATTTTTATTTTCGACTCCTTAAGTGAAATTCACCGAAATTAGGGAATATACAGACCCACGTTGAAATAGAATGACAGGACTGACCAAACAAAAAAACCCTTTATCTCACGACACAATTTGGTTTAATTTTCAAAACGTTTCGAGCCTTATTGCTCAACTTAACATTTGTTTCCGTAAACTGTGATTACTTATGATCCATTCGGATATGTTTGGCAAGCGTTTCAGGGAATATACCCAAGTGGAAACGGTAGTAGTCCTAATTAAGTTATTTTTGATTTGTAGGGTATATTTCGATGGAGGAATTTTCTGAGGCATGTGATCTCCTGGGAAAACACTTGTCATCTCCAATCCCTCAACAGCAGATGGTGGAAATGGCTCGAAGCATGGACATGAACAAGGATGGACACATTGACCTGAACGAGTTCCTCGAGACATTTCGGATCGTGAGCTCTGGACAAGAATCTCTTGACATTGACTACGAGGAACTTGAGGACTGAGTGGTCATAACTTTTTAAGCCTGGAGTTGTACTACCGGGGATTCTCTCCCTCCTCACTGCCACTTTTAAATCCTCAAGTTCAAATCGATTCCCAAAGAGCTTCTCAAGCTCTAACCTCAGAGGGGAGTAAGAAACATTTGCAACTTAAATGCAGTTTTTTAGGATCAACCACTCGTCTTCTCAACATCTCCTTCACTTTGCGTTTATTTTATAGCTTAACCTCCAGAAGCCTTTCGTCGTTCTCTTTGAGTTTTCTTGTGTACAACCTCAGATTGTCACTTTATAGACTAACGAAGGGGGCCATGAAATTTGTCATTTCCTTCTTGCCTATTTCATCCATAGTTCCTTCCCACGTCTGCACAAATTGGTATTTTTTACTATCATGATCCACCCCAAAATGATGAGTTGGTACTTAAGAAGAAAATCAGATGTGAACCCAGGTGTTGTGTCCTGCTTGCGCCACCGCTTTTTGTAATTCTGTCCGCTCATTCCCGTGTCTTATTACGCTATTAGATCATCACTGAAAATTACTCATTTCAAACTAGAATTTTTATGTAGCTGAGTTTGTATTCACAATTCTTAAAGAGAATTGCTCGTGGGTCTGAGATGAAATATTTTGAGAATGCTCTACTGATCTTTGGATTAGTATTTGGATTTTGAAGAAGGGACCTCATTATTGCTGTCGACGTCGTGCTTTGAGTTTCATTTGCTTGAGATTTTTATTCAAAAATAATTCCTCTGGCTCAAAAATTATAAAGTCATTGCCGCGTGTATTTCCCATATCAAGCGTAACAATAATTGTTCCTTGCGCCAAGTTCGAAGAGAACATGGCAATGACTGGGGTCTGACGAGGAGATATTGCTGTATTGATTTTTGTTAAAATCCAAGTCAAATCTCATTTCTCTCTAGCAGAGAATTAAATTAAAACTGAAATGAAGCTTGTCAAGCAATCTTCGTGCTCTTGTCTGATTTAATTTTAGTAATTCCTTTGATTCAATTATGTCCACTGTCTACGACTTACCTACCCTTCTATCGACCTAACCTTTCATACTCTATTCTGACATTTTGAACTGTTCCCTTGCATGTTAACAACAGAACAACCCACCTTTAACTCCCATCTAAGAAAGTATTAGAAGGATCTCATTATTTCTTGACTAGTAAATAATTAGTAAATGAGATTGCATCACTTTGCTTCCAACTTCTTGCTAAGAGAAGATAATAGAATATGGCTCCAGAGTGAAAGGTGAAAGTTTCTTCTAATTACTCAACTTTCTTCTCAGGAGCTAAGATCTAAGATTAAATTTTCTATTTGATCATAATTAAGGTTGACCCATCCTACGACGCAGTTTTCTATTTACTCAGATCCAAATTGGTTTATAGTATTGCATAAAATGCGGGGAATAGTAAAGTTCAAAGGACACAAAGAAAAGGTTCGAAGTTAAACTGAGAATATTTTACTTCAGAACAGTTACTGTAAGATCAGCGCAGTCAAAAATCTAGCCAGTGCGTACGAACGTCATTTTTTAGTTTTAAGTAAGCTCTAGCTTTTTATACTTCGGGGCCCACTTGAAATATTGGATTCTAATCGTAAATACGGATTTGGTTGCGAGCTTTCCTTCAATATACCGGGTGTGCGATGATTTGTCGTATTTAATGGTTCGTTTAACTACGGTAAGCACAAAGATATTATAGTCCTTTGCCAAACTCATTTTGCTTGATATATTCATGTCAATCTTCCAAGTTGATGTAAGATTTAGCGGAATATTATTTACTCCCTAATAAAATGGACTAGCACACATTTGACCTCCCCGTATTGATGGATCGACCTGACCCTGTCGTTCCGAAATGAATAACTGTAATATTTCCCAGGGGATTGGACATTTTCAACTTTTGCACTTTTTATGTCAGATAAAACGAGTGGAGTTTGATGGACCAATCCACCATTAAATGTTTCAATTATTTACTGTCCATTATGTACTGTTCAAATTGACATTATCGGGACGAGACAGGATGACAGTAATATTAACATGATCCACTGAGATCTACACTACCGAGATTAATTTGTGACATTGTATACAGTACTAATCTGACATCGTACTTTTCATGGCATATTCGATTAAATGTTTGCAAGGCTATATGTGGAGGTTGTAGCTGATGACTGACTTTTTAATAATAACAAAGAACTTTTATTTTGTTTGACTCGTAAAATGAAACCAAAGTAACTTGAGTTTTCCTCATTCTCATTCTTAACTTGTACTGTTTTTAATATGCTGGAAGACGAGGGAAGAATTATTAGGATTAATTAAGACAAGGTTTCATTGATTGATGAATTATGTAAGTTACAGAGACCACATTGATATCCATAAATGCCAAGAATAGAATATAAATATAAATAAGGATTGGAAAATACTAATACTCGGATATTCAAGGCTTTAGTATAACGTTATGTTAATTTTGGCACCCCAATTCGACTTTTCCCTCAGATTTAAAAAAAAAACGTTTAATTATTTTGTTGTATCTCGATCTAGTCGAAACATGACACGGCGGTAATAAATGAGGTAATTCCGACCCTGCATAACAGGGTTAAGAGCTTTCTCCATGGTAGAATTAGATGATAAGCCATCAGAATGTGTGATATCTGAATTAAGTCAACCCACAACTCAGCATAAATAACAAGTCCACCGAATATCTCCTCAGTGTTTACTTTAAATGTTGAATGTGAAAATTTTCTCCTTTCAAATTTATATTTAGTAAAGTAATTTGTAAAGTGAGTCTCCGATATGTTTTTTGGCACATAAATAATATTTACAATTTGTATGATACCTTTGTGTGTGTGTGATGCTTGTTCTAATAGTTGAGTGTAGTACCATGGTATTCCGAACTGGACGAAATGTTAGGGAATGAAATGATTGATGAGAACTTCTCATCTCTTTTACTTTATACGCGACGTATCATCTTTCTTAGTTTTTCTATATCGTAATTCTAGAAGTCTTTGTTCTTTCTTGATGGATGTAATAAGATGATGATGACAGAAAATTTTCAAGACTTTTAAGTCGACATATTATATAAATATAACTAGCGTACATAATTGTCAAGTTAACTTTGTTATCATTTATATTAATGCTCGAATTTGAGGTGGGCGGTTGAAAAATTGAGATATACTGGGTTGTCTTACGAGAAGGCTAACTCCTAATTTTAATCATTATAAATAAGGCTTAATGTATCGTAATTATTAAGATATTATTGCAAATCGGAAAGGTGCTCCGTTGCGTTCTTACTACGCTTTGAAACATATCGTTGTTGTTTACCCCAGCTGTTGGCAAAATCAGCCGACCTGAGGCTCAAGATCTCACGTCATTCAAGTATTACTTCTAGGTGTCCGTACCTACAATATTTAACCAAACGTTACATTAAAATAAAAGCATTACTGATTAATATAATGGACGTACTTGTTGCAGCTAATAGTAATCATGATAAGACCATATTATGCTGAATTAAGAAAATAATATTGTTATGAACTACCCCTGTGATTCAAGGAATTATTAATTACTGATTATTTTAAATTATCCTCGTTAAGGTTTATGAAAATGACTCATTGACATCATTCAATTGTGTTGTTGGAACTTAATGTGTCCTTAATCATTACCTGTAAAATTATTAAAGACGTGTATGTTGTCCTCACTATATCGTCCTTATTGAAATTACTAGCCGTATGTATGTATAATAGAAGATATTCATTGGTGCTATGTAAGTTAAAAAGAACCAAAAGAATGTTGCCATAATTACATCACATACATCCTCGATATAATAAAACAATTACAAAAAACATTATTATGATTACATTCCACTAATTCTTACACTTTATGTAAATGCGCTAAAAGCCCCTATCAAGTTTAATAATAGTGTTATTAACTTCTCCAATATATAAATTGTAATTAAGCGAATTACATAGGATATTATTCCCTCAAAATCGTTTAAGTGCTTATTTATTTCAAACCTGTATAACCATTAAATAAAATTTTTATCCATTTATTTTGAAGTCTTCATAATTTATTCTACCGGGATATGGCATACCTGTCAAGGCAATTATTCATAAGCACCGGTGCGCGGTGGTTCATAACGTTTTCTTGTAAGAGAGCCGAATATGGGGGTACCCATGAAAGACGAAATATATATTCTGAATATGGTGGGCTATTCTTTCTGAACTGATCCAAATTGTGGTGCGACCCGCAAAAAATTTAGATACAAATTTTAAGATTACTCTAGGTGTCAATTTTCATTTTACCTCAAAATAGAACTGAAGCGTTGTAAGAAAGCTGAGAAGAGAGAAATTCGGAGAAAGAATAGCAAGAAAAGAGCGAGAGGAGAAAAAAAGAAAAAAAAAAGAGTTGACAGCCTTCGCAGCCAGTCCCCATAGCCAGATTTCATAGCCAATTCCCCATAGCCTATTCCCCTTAGCCAATTCTCCATAGCCCATTCCCCACAGCCAATTTCGCATAGTGAAATTGCCTACAGCCGATTCCCCATAACCAATTCCGCATAGTCAATTCCCTATAGATAATTGCCCATAGCCAATTCCCTATAGCAAATTCCCCATAATCAATTCCTCATAGTCAATTCCCCATAACCAATTCCCCATAGCGAATTTGCCCATAGCTTATTCCCCATAGTCAAGTCCCCATTGCCAATTTCCAATAGGCAGTTCACCAAAGCCATTTCCTCATATCCAGTTCCCCATAGCCAGAGCTAGAAATGTAATTATGCTTCAATGGAACTAATAACATCATTACATTCACATTGTGCAACGTATGCACAATCAGCGCATACTATAAATGTTTATGAATTAGTCAATGTCATTAATAGCATTATGCTTAAGTAAATGGTTTCATATAAAAGGATCGGATTGATCATAATAAATCAGACCACGGAGTAGGACTCAAAGATGCTATAACTCTACACCTCATTTAAGATGCACTTATCTCATTCGATCCAATTAGTACGGACTAATCTAACTCCAGTTCCCCGTATTCAGCCCCCATAGCTAATCCAGAAATGCGACAGTTATGTGCCCTCTGACAGATAGACGGACGGACGGAGTACGCAGACAATAACGTAATGCCGATAACACACTTGTTTACAACAATTTATTCTGAAATGACTGACCAACTTGTCAGCCATATCCAGTTATTAGGTGGATAAATTGTAAGAAATTCTAAAATATTCGGAGACTGCATTCAGACTCTATTGCTTTGCAACCTTTGCATGGAGAGAAACCATCGTCATTTGATCTGGTAAATCTCTAAACCGCCTCATGTGCCTCCAACTACACAGAAGATGGGTAAAATGAGCGACCGATGAAGGTTCTTTTCCAGCCCCTATTTTGTCAATCACTTATGGCAATAATGTGACGGCTGGGAGAAACTGAGAAGCATCGTTAGGTAGGACAAGGAAAGCCAGAAACTATAAAATTAAACTGTTAAAAAAATACTGTCATTGTAATCACTTCTTCACAGGGTCCGAAGAAATGTTCATAAAACTATTTTACTAGGACTGGATTCTCACCTCCAAACAGAAATTGAGTTTTAAATACTGTTTACTCAAAACAATTATCATTCCTTCACCCAGCCACACTAGTCAATTAAAGCTCCGAAGGACCTTAGGAAGATAATTATTAATTTCGGGTCTGTCATACTGCATAATTAATTCATTAAATCCACTGGACCAAACTGTGTCTGAAGCTGTGGTTGTTAGGTAATCTGGGGATGAGAAAGATGAAGGAACAATTTATTAATTAATGCATTCAAACCTGGGTAGTTGGATCGTTTAAGTAGGAGTGACTAGAATTTGCCTGGTAGGAATGAACCTAGCTCTTTCTTGCTACCGTGTTACTCTCAATTACGTTCTGTTTGACGGTTGACTCGACCAAAGCCCTCCGTACTTACCCTCACCCTATCATTAACTCTACGTTAAATTATAATCTACATACATAATTTATTTACTCTGTGAAGACGCCACTCTGAAAAAAACGACAATTTCTTAGCAGGAACGCGAGACTGTTCCACAAAACGTAAAACTTTGAAGACCAGAAGACTGAAGAGATTCAATGCTTCCTCGTGACACTTTCTCAGTCGCTGTGCACTACTAGAACTTCATCAAAATTTGGAAACTCAATATCTAGGTACTATTGTAAAAGCGAAATCAGTGAAATATATTGGTATCACAGCTGCTTTCCTGGAAACAGTTCGACGCTGCTGAGAATTGAGTTCAAAAGTGGATAAACTTCAGCCATAGATGACATTCGGCCAGGTCGCCGAATCTCAATGAATGACAACCAATTCAGCAGAAATCATTACAAGGATCGAATTACTGTCAGATAAACTGCTTCCAAGAGGAATCATATCATCTACTCATTAATTTACAGAGTAATTTCGAATCATTGAAGTGAAGCTTATTCCTGAATAACGTTTGTTCCGCCGTTATTCTGTTAATAATAATTAATAGTAAATTCCCTGGTGCGGCCCCCTCCAATATTTTAAGAATCACAAGTTCTGTACTTTAGAATTAACTCATAGCTTGATTGGGATTTCTTCAACTCAGGTTCCTGCTTTTGATTTTACAAAAAAATTAATGCCCATGAGGAACCCGAATTACATTATTATAATATATAATGTAGTTTTTTTTCTTTCCGAAGCATGTACAATGGTCCAATTCGTGAAGGATAGAATGGAATTAATCGAGAGAAAGCATTTACGGCTTTAGGCAATTGAGCACGACCGGTCCGACTCACCTTCTGCACAGAAACAAGTGTTTAAATCTTTCCTAGTACTTCATCTCCGAAATCTTTCTTGTCCGTTGATCACGAACCCTCCGTCTTGACTAGCTTGGGTTCGAACGAGTTCGAATCATCAATTCAATTGTGAGATTTAAAAAAAAAACTTAATTGTTACATGTTCCACTCATAATCAGCGGAACTACTGGACTTGACTCCACTAGCATTATTTCATTTCTAGCTGATAACTCATTGATGATCACATTTATATATTTTAATCGATCACGCCATTTTTTCAATACATGATAGGTCAATATCCAAGACAAGAAGCTTGGAATATTTTGAGAACGATCGCTGATGATTGATGCAGTGAGATCAATGGACGCCCTCCTGACTCCGTAGCGTAAAACCAGTAAATACTACGCCGAGAGCACTTTCTCCTCAAGTCTGTAGATAGCACTGCAAGCTAGGGCGGTTGGATTTTGGAATCATTTCTGAACTTCACATATTGCAGCAAATAATAATTATGATAAACAAATCCCTACAAGGTAGGCTCAACTTGTTTGGATATCAGAAAATTTTAAACCTTGGATTTCTGTCACTCTGTGTTGAGGGACCATACAAGTTGGTGTCCTGACTCTAGAAAGCCCCATTTAAATAGGACACCAACTGAAAAACCATTCCCAAATAGAACATGGGCTCACCTTGAGGGGAGATGGTTGTCAAGGAAAATTGTTAGCAACTATGTTTATTCAGCTAACAGTTATTGTGTATACCACTTTGGGCCAAAGTACTCCGATTGGATTGAATTGGATGTAATTTTATTTAATTCATCAATTCCATAGCTCACACAACATAAACATCAAAAATGAAACGTTGAACTATCCGCGAGTGTCATCCGAAGCCGTGTCAATTTCGTTATGAAAACTACAATCATGAAGAAATTCAACGACTTGTCACCATCAACAAATGCGATGGCGCGTGCTATTATTATTTCAGTTTATTCACGAGTTATGCGGAGGCATTGCTTTTTCACTAAAATCATTATGCCATGGCTTGTAACCTGATTATAAGTATCAGCAAAGTAAATAGAACATCTCCCTAAGAGGTAGGCCAATACTGTAAATAATTTTCAAACTCTCCATTTTTGCAACGAATGAATTTTTGACGGACAATCCCGTGGCAGCCCAATATGAAGTGCATGAATTACATGGGGCATTTTTGACCTCTGGAGTCATTTTGTAAACAACGGTGTACTGTTGGTGCTCATGGGAGAGACCTATTTCCCATTTACTTCCTCAGCACCAGACAAAAAATAACAACTTGTTGTGGTCAGTACTGGAGTGCCTATTAGAGGAGAGCGTAGTCAAGGTTCCTTGAGTATCAGGATGATTCAAGTAGAGTTTCATTAACAAAGCATCAATATTTTGTGAATGATGAAGTTTACGAATTGACGACCTCGACTTCGACATGTGGATCGCAGATCAGACAGATGCTAATTTTTCGAAAAATTTGTTTCGATTTAATTTATGTCATCAATAGTATTTTTGATGACAATGCCGAACATTGATTCATCAATGAGTGAAACTCACCGACAATTATACCATCAGTAACCTAGACCAAGAGAATTTAGCTATACGATACAAGTTTAACCAATTTCTTTTACAATTTACAAATATTCAACTTAACTAGACTTAACTAAAATTGAAAGAACCGTACGAATCCGGCTACTTAGCCGTCTCCAAGTAACTACTACTGACTGTTAAACCAATGGTCAATAATCAGTTGTATGGAGTTACGAAGAGGTTGTATTGGGACTGCTTACTTCAGAGGGTGGTCCTAGAGGTGTCCTCTATCGAGGAGCCCTTTAAGCTCACCGCCCGTTCACGAGGAAACAAATTGTTTGCAGAATCGGGAACAGGCCCCCACCCAAACTTATCAGCAATAAAGCAACTTTAATATTCTTTTTTTTAACCCTAACAGGGTTTAACTTCATATCAATCCAGATTCATCTAACATTCCTGTTTGATTTGATTCTTATTCTGACAGGACTTACGTTACTTCTACATTTACATGCAGCGATGAGACAATTGAATCAAGCCAGATGGTGATTGTTCATTATTGTGGATTTGGTCTAATAGAAAATGAGTCTGAATCTGGCTGTCAAACACGTTATTCATTTTATTCAAATCCTTGCATGCCTAAAAATGAGAACGCGTCCAGTAGTCATCACCACAGGATAATTAATATTTTTTCATCACGATTCTTCCTTCTTACCATCACAAGTCTCCCTCTCCATACTAGCAGATGCCTGTTAAATTAATTACGATTACGATTATGTGGTTCGGAAGCAGAATTCTTTTATCTCAATAAAGTAGAGCAGCTTTAGTTATATGATTAAAATTGCTAGGAGATGAAAAAAGAAGAACAGACGGGAAACTGATGGAACTATTTGTATGAGTATAAAAAACAAATTGGATTTTGCTCCCGGTTGAATTCATGGCAAATAAAGAAAGACTATGTAAATATTATGACGTTATAGGAATTGTTATAAAAATTATAAGATAATTAGCTGGTGTATTTCTTCATTTGACGTGTATTGGTGTGTATTTCATTCATACAAGGTTATCCATTGCGCCGTAGGCCGAGTAGACTAGATAGCCATTTATTAAATTAAAATCGGTTGATTTTTTAAAAAAGAACTGTACAAACATGTGTGTAGCGATGGATGCTCTGCTCAGTTTATGTTTAATACATGATCATGATTTCATAGTCGGCTTATGAGTTGACATGGACAAGAAGAGGTCGTTCGGCGGCGGCGTTCAGTTCTCAACAATTGCACGCAAGCAAATACAAAATTTCTGCTCTTTCTTGTTGTCTCACATTTTTGCAAATTCGATTGTTAATCCACCCCGTAAACTTGTACCCCTACCAACAATTCAAAAGTCTAATGGACAAGATACAAATTATATTGAACATCTTTATGTGCCTTTTGCACCAATTTCGTTAATCATATCAACTCGTAATCACTATTCTATACAAACTTCCACTTATGTAGTTTCATTCTTCACAGAGACAAAAAATTGCAAATAAAAGGTTTTTGCTGGCTTTATACAACAACTACAATTAAAGAAGAGGTTTTGAGTGAGCCTAATACAAAATAACTCTTGAAAAATAAATATGCTTGTATAAAATAATACAGAATAATAATGTGGTGGACGGAGAGGAAAAGTCTAAGTCAGTAGTTGTTGGACACGCAATGTTTTTGTAGATTTTTTTAAAAGGAATCATCGACGAGTTCAGAACATTGGAGAAGTGAGTTTACAAGTTTGTTTAACTCGATCTTTTTGACGACTACTTGTGTATTGTAGTATTTTTTTCATCTCCTTCAATTTGATCAAAAAGTCTGCGTCTCAAAAGTATGGACATGGACATGGACATGAACATGGAGTGGTTTATTATATTTTATTTCCCACATAATCACATTACATCATAAGAGGAGTAGTTGTAGGTTGTAGGACATAATATGAGAGTGTGAATGAGACATGAGATATTTTTAGTGTATAATTTAGTGTGCAATGGAGTTGGAGAAGGCAATTGTTGCGAAAAGGGCAATGTCACCGTCATGAAGAGATGGACGAGAAGAACAGTATCAATCCAATGTATAACTATTTGTAGTGCCTTTATAGAAGATTCCTTCACAAATGTAATCGAATCAAAAGGATGATGGAGAAAAACTGTCTTTGTGGCTTTACTTTGCCTTGGCCACGGAGTAGCATTGTGTTTTTGTCTACGACTACGCGAAAAAAGAAGAGTAGACGAATCATTACCCTGGAGGAATCCTATGTAATCTAATGGCTCTTCCCGTCTCGTAAAAATTCAAAGACTCATGTGTATTGAAGGATAATAGGGAATTGTGAGTGTAATGATACGAATACAATGGTTCTAACAAATGCTGTCTCACTCCTGAACCCGCTCTAAAACATAACCAACACAGGTCTTCTGAGTTTACTATCCTTAAATAGATCCCACATGACTTCATTATTTACTCATTTTTTGACCGGTCTTTTTCTTCGAGTCCAATCAAAGCAATCCTGGTTTTATAAGATATTGATTCAAAAAACCGAATATGGGTCCACTTCTGTGTGAGAAGTTGTCCCGTGCCAATAGATGAGATGCAAAGAGCACTCAAATAAGCAAGACTGGCACTCATTACAAATTACAGCCGGTTTCTCACTGTCAGGCCTTGTTTCTGTGTAGATATAAATCAAAATATGGGCAAAATCCTTCCGGTCATATTTCGTCACATTCATAAACTGTCAAATTCCAGTTGGATAGTGTAGTGTATTTAGCTCAATAGAACCTAACTAGATTCTACTGAGAAATACTATATTTGGTTTCGCGCTCGAAACTGTCAGGTCAGAATAATGCGAAGCAACCGCTGGTAATCATAACGGAATGCAGAGAATCTTTTAGTAGTTTTATAATTGATATGTGGATCAGAGTGAGAATCTCCTTTATCCGAGCTATTAAATTTCTGCAGAAGAATAATTTTGGAAATTGATAGGTGTTTTTGGAAGAACAGACAAAATAGAATTTCCTATCGTTGAGGAGGAAAGTCTTACTTCTTTGCAGTTGTTTCAGCATATTCGTTCTGATTTATTGAATGTGACTCCTGGTAATGTAACGATTGCATCTAAAGTATTTGCGTGGTAATTAATTCACCCAGTTTGCTGAAAAAAAAATAATATAATTTTATATATTGAACATGATCTGGCGGCTAGAATGCGTGATCATGACTGCCTCTGGATTCCAAAGTCCTACAAAACGAATCCCATTTGCCGTTCCCTCAAGGAAATTAGAAACCAGTCAGTCAAGTTGCTCATCAAATTCGCAATTTGCCCACCAATTTCCCACGTAAAATTTGACTTGAAGCCTAACCCCGTCACGTCAAATTGGTTCTCAACCCATCCTCCTAATCAACCCCAAATCATAAATTAATCCGATTCTAAGCTCAAAGCCGAGAGCGATGCATAAAAAACAAATATTATTATGAGGGGTGTAAGTAAATTCGATTATTTTTCTTTGAAGGTTAGTTCTACGTGCGGAAGAGAGTCTCGAGTCTGAGTCCGTGTAGCTTATTGTATTACGAAGGTGAGTTAACTCCTTCATCTTCTAAAGTGTAGAAGGAAATATTAAGAGCTGTTATTAGAATAATAAGAGAGAGCTCCTGAGATTTTTGTGTTCCACACTGGCTGTTAGGGAGATTAGAAGCCCTTAATTTGAGTGCGGCTTTGGAGTCAAATCAATAAAAGAACCCATGATTACAACCTCATCCCTCAACTCTTTTTTGATACATTACCCATTGTAGTTTAGCCTTATGTGTAGGTACAGTTGAGTTTCTTTCTCGACGTGATTCTAATCCCCGTGTTGAGAACAAAGAATTAGAATCTTAGAATCTCTTCGTTTTCTAAGCTTAGATTTGTGTAGAAAAAGAAAGACGACGTGTCACTGGGGAAAAGAAGTGCCGCCCTATGTAAAGATACTCCAAATGAGGGCTAATTTCTCATAAGCTCAACGAGGCGAAGAGGTAACCACTTATCCTTCGGAACTTCTTCAAGTCTTTTTTTCATCCATATAACCTCCACTCTTACAAACAAACTTTTAGAAACATATGCGTATAACTCAAGTAAAACGTAAAGGAGTCTATAGGAAGCATAAGTTATTCTGACACAATTTGATTAAAAAGCAAAGACGTAATCCTGATCGCATCATTTTAGACAGAGATCATCTACCTTTCGAACAAATCAGTATTCAGCCAACCATGTAATCTATACTGTTCGCCGTGTACGTTTGATTTAACTCAGGACTCAATGTTTTGAGAGATCTGAGAGCCAGAATCGCTGGATTCTAAATATCTATATTAGCACCAATTTGCAAATCCTCTTCAATAACAAATGAGTTCAACGAACTGTTTGCATTTATCGAAAGCGGTTTATTGATTCGGGTAAATATATTCAGCACTTCTGACTTTGAAAACGAAAAATGAGAAATGTAGAAATTAGAGCTTTGCTTTCTTTGTTTTTCAGGTTTTTTTTAAACCATTATGCATTTGTGCTTCAGACTTGCAATCTGAAAACCTCTTGAGTTGTCACTGTCACTGACAGTACAAACTATTATGACGTTTTTATATCTGAGGAATTATTGTTCTGGAGAAAATTGCTTCATCTCTTGCGGATATCTTTCAGGACGCTGTGCTCAGAGAGTTTACTAGGAGGTGCAGAAAAGACAATACCCTGGGTGGAGACGGGAGATGTCTCGACTGTTTATCGGCATGCTCTCAACAAAGGGACTCTATCGAGAGTTATCTACCTCGGAGGATCTTATTACGACACCTAATGGATTCTTCAAACGTTTTCACTAAAATATTCGTTTATACTTTATGATAAAACTTGAAGTTCTGAACGCCTCCCCTAAAGTGAAGACGGCTGTTTTGCTTTCTCGAGTAAATGAAAGTAAGTGAAAGTCATTTGAGAAAGACACGTTGTTTTCGTTTGTTTAAATCATATGTCCAAAAGTATTCACCACTTTTCTGGTGAAAGTCCTTCGACAGAGTTGAGGGACTTATGACTCGATTTCTCAACCTTTCCAAACCATGGTTTCTTTCACCGACGCCTCCCAAAGGGTTCGAGTCCAAACTTTGTAGTTATAGCAGCGGTGCATAGTAACAACCCACATACATACAAGTTGGAAGTATTCAGAATAAAGTGACATATACATTTTGTAAGGAATTTAATGTGCAATCCTATAAGCTCATAATCACAAACTATACGAGCGGCGTGGCCCTAAGAAATTTTGATGTAAAATAAAATCTTCTGGGGCAAGATGAGAGATTGCTTGAATATTTTGAAGTGCACACAATGTCTGTCGTGTTTAGAACTGGCAATGAGATTACTATACCACTGTATCATATCTGTTAATAGCCCCAACTACAGGTTGGCTAGAAATAATATACCATTGGGTGTGGAGCCGTTACGAGATGTGTTAATTGTATGCACTGAAGTATCTAAGTAAGAAGAACTCAAATAAACTGACAAGGAGCTTTGATCTGCTACTTTAATCCCTAATTCTCTCACTGTGTTGACGAATTAAATTGTCAGGGCTTGGAATTGGAACGCAAAATAAAATCTCTTCATGAATTTCGGTAGGGCAGAAGATTCAGGCTGCATTTTTACAAAGCGAGGATAAAATAAAATAAGTGACGAAGTTAACAGACAGCGATAGATTATGATTATTTCTTACCGACAACATTTAATTTGTAATTTCGTCTCCTCTTCTGCTCATCTAGTTCATGAGACTAACTGTCCAACCAAGTCCGCGTTGTGTTGCCGAGGCTGTGAACGGATTAATACCGTGTAATTTGGCTACTTCGTGGTGTCTACTGTACTCGTTGTAACAATAATTTGGGGCGGAAAGATTTTCAACACTCGGCAAGCAAAGTTGAAATAGAAAGAGGAGTTGATTAGAGTGTACGTTTTTGCAATCTCAGGAACAATAATAAGGCCCTTCAAGATGTCACTTACGCTTTCTCATTCAAATTAGGAACTGACTGAGCGACAAAACCAAAGGTATCATTTTAGTCACTCATCACACTAATCACCTCTTGACTAACTTTTCCCAGTCAACTAGTACATTTCCACCCATCTTGTTAAGGTTGTGAGAAAACACACAATAAAAGTGTACAAGAAATAAGGACGAAGTACTGGCTCATCACTATGCATTTCGACTATTTCCTTAAAAAATCTCGAAGACCTGAAATGCTCATCGATTCCTTACATTCCAGACACACTTGACAGTAGTTTAGCAAATCATCTTATGCTTATGGGAAATATGGTTTGCAGACAGAAAATATACGTGGAAATCTATTAACACTTGAATATTTACTATAATATGATTTTAGACGCGAACCACAGCAATTAATCAATTGAATTCGGAACTAATAAGACATTTATCAAATAAAATTAGTTTGATGCGTCTGTGATTTTGGAAAATTCTTCTGAGAATTTTTGGATGGTGGTCTGAAAGATTAAAATCGTGCCATGTATATGACTATAATTACCAAAATAAATCTTGATCGAACTAGATATATCGGTTCATATCTTGCCGTGGCTACACTTGTAATCAACCATCATTAGAAGTAAAGACTGGGTTCTTCATCAGAATTACACGTAAAAATATTTTAAACTAAATTAATAATAATAATGTGTGTTAGGTAGAAGAGGTACAGGGGAAGAGTAAGTTTTAAAGTAGAAGAGTCGTGTGATGATGCGGTAGACAATACCATGCAGATAATTGGGATCAATGGAGCCAGAAGAGCCAGGGTTTTCAGCCTCACTTGTAGTATTATTTATGAATTTCACGTTTAACCAAAGCCACAAATGCATGAGTTCTTGAGTTTCAAATCTTCTTTACAGGCGCGGCGCTAAAGAGTCAGGCAAAACAGTACGGGAAAGATACTATTCAAAAGTTTCCTAAGGCCAACAATTACGATCATATTATATTTATTCCATGATATTATTATATTGACTCAGACTCGAAATGAAGTGACACGCACATCAAACTCAGACAGACTCATCTTGAGTCAACACTTAAACTAAATGATGATTCAATGGGATTGACATCAGATCTACATCTTACACCACCACCAGCTCCGAACAGTCAATTCCCCGCAACTTTTATACGGGGTCAATGTGTACTTCTTAAAAATTTCATCTCATTTAAGTTTTGAATAAAAGTAACGGCGTTCTCGGGAAGACGTGTAATGGAAATAACCCTTTGATTCAGTTTTATGCATGAAAATGTGGTCAAGTGATGTACAAGGTTAATTGCTGCACTGGCTGATCTGACCAGTCTCAATGAAAATGGGGAAATTGAGATTTGTTCATTTCACTGCAGAAAACTTTTCGGAGTGGGCACTTAGGTGGCTCCTTCTAAGGTGCCTTAGAAGAATACTGTAGAACTGGCAAAACCCCTTACATTCCACAAATTTCGCAAAATTTGATACATCGAAACTTTTCAAAGAATACCGTCAAATATTATACATAGTATTCAGTCACAATTAGTCGATTAAAGTGAATAAAACACGACAAGTGCTTTCAAAACTGTTAGTTCGAATGTTGTGATGAGTTGGATTAAAGAATCTGGTCCGTTCGTGCATCGTGGCTCAAATTGATGACAGGGTTGCTCTGCTCCTGTTAGTTCCGTGAGAGTATGACCATAGATTGGAATGTTTGGAATTGGAATTGCATCGCGCTCAGACTAGGATTGAGTTCAATTAGATGAATTAGTTGAGTCTAGGTCGTCGGTTGAGAGAATTTTGGTGATATTCTTCATTTTTTTTCTTATATTCTTGTTTTGATGATTGTACGGAGTACCTGTGCAGTGGGACTGCGCTGGACTGGGTGAGAACTAGTGCCAAGATAACATTTCCTTGTGTCCTAATGTATTGTGAAATGAAGGTACGCTGTTTGGGTTGAAACAAAAGGAAGGATTATTTGAGGGAGATCACGAAACGTCGAGAAGCGTAATGATACAGCGGCGCCTCGGTCCTCCTTATGCTAAGCATGCAATCCAAATACACACGCACCCTTAAACTCCTACGGACCCATCAAAAGTCCCAATCAAATAAAATTCTATCATTTCCACCATCCACAACTTCAAAAAATATATCATTGATTACAGGGACCGTCATAACAAAAATCTATTTCTAAAATGATAACGGTTACGTTTTTTGACACCCGCTTTCCAGACGGAGTTCGGCCATCAACAGTCCAGCCAGCCGGTCATACCCCTATGAAATATGAATATTCCATTCCGACTCCTAATAATGGACAAAAACACCCAAAAAATAATTTGATTTAATTCAATGCCACAAGCTACCAAAAACTGATCTGCCTTCATCCAGTTCGAGTTGGCCGGGTCTGCCTGAGCATAATCTAACTGCGTGCTAAAAACAAGGCGCCTGGCTGACATAAATCCTTTCGGGAATAGAAATAAAAGCAGGGCAATCACACTATTTGAATTTAGAGAGAGAATTATGTGGGACTGCAAGTCTACAAGGAACCACTTTCTCATAAAAAAAACTCGGAGTATGCTTGAAGTAACATAAACCTCTTAAGTTATTTTGGAATCAATCTTGTTTATTATATGAAAAGAGGTTTCCTTGTAAGAATCGGATGAAACCGGCCACATATGAACAGTGAATTATTTGTATTCGTAATAGTATGGAATAATTATGACTTGAAAACTGGATCTGAATTCAGAATCAGAAACTACAGTCGCCGTACTCAGGTTAATCTCAAGGATTTCCACTCGTGTGTTTATTAACTCTAAGTTTTGGCTTCCGGGCTATTTACTTAAAATATTCAATCGTTCAGTAGAAAACGATTACCGGGAGCTGAAGCTCAAGTTGTCTGTTGTGATGAGGGGAGCTTCTGCACATTGTTAGCCGTCCCTCGTAATTACTGGTTATAACCTCTTTCGGACTGGATATTACAATCATGTCTGTTTCCTTGTGAAAGTGATCTGTTCTCTTTCCCTTTATGAAGCAATAAGCAAATAAAAAAAAACATGAATCAAAAGGACAATGCCTTCATCCGAAGATAATACAACTCCTTTAACGTTTTTTTTGGCCATGAGGTCAGGCAAGACGACGACGGACGCGACCACTGTGATTCTCATGAAAACAAGAGACCTGCGATACGTTAGAAAAAAATCAATGTCAAACATTTATTATTGATTATGATTACAGTTGAGTTGACATAGACGGAGTTAAGTAGTAAGGATCTGGTAATTCAATTCAACATGTGTGCGTTTAATTCTAACCACATAAAACCTTCCCAACTTTTTATCTCTTCAGTCTGTCTGTCATTCACAATATGTCCTAAACCTTGTCACTTCACCCATGTGTAATGTCATGTCAAATGTCAGCGGGACCGCCTTCATCACTTTCGACTTTTTTTCTCTTGTTCAAACATGTCTAGTATACTCTGGCTTGTTTATTATGATTTAGGTGGATCTGAATTCAAATTAAAATCCTTGAGACTCCTCCGGATTTATGTTTGTGGGAGGAGGTCGTAAATTAATTACAAAGTTTTAATTTGTGGTTCAAAATGGCGGTGTGAACTGCTCACCTCAACATGCAATTAAGTGGGAAGTGCTGTAAATAAATATGGAGTGTTGATGGTACGAGTACGTAGGACAGGTTGGATGTTTAATACAAAACTCCATGGGCATTCAATTACTTTCCGAGTGTTTACCGTCTGAATGAAACCCACTTATTATTGTGTGATAAACAATCAAACACCTACACAAAGTTTGTAAGTTTCCACTAGGTACTTATTACTTTATAGTCGTCTTCCAGACTAATTATTAGTGTAGGCAGAGCAGTGGGCACAAGTAAATAAAATATAAAGGACGGAGAAAACAAGTACTTATCCCGTTTTTACGAGACACGTTCATCCTAGTAAATAATTCTAAATGAGTTTCTGAATGAACATTAAAGCTGTCAAGGTAAGTCTATGCCGAAAGATGAATGCGGTCTGCTGCGCACGGGACGGACGGCCCACGAGGCGACGACGACCACCTTTCCAAAAAAATACACAAAATTGCTAAAAGGTTTGGATAATTAGTTTTTGTTTGACTTTCCTTTTATTCAATTGTCTTTCTTACCTCCTGCTTCTACTTTTAGTTTCCTTACTTAACAGGAACAAAACGGCAGCTGGACTTTGGTAATTACAAGAATGCTTTTTCCCTCAAATTTTAAGTTCTTGTACTCTATTAAGTGTAAAATCGAAACAATGAAAGTAAAAGTTTTTTAATTTATATGACCCAGACTTTGCACCTTGTGTCTGCGACGCGGGTCAAATCCTCTCAAAATTGCCTTAATTGCTTCATTTGTAAGAATGTAATCTCAAAAAGGGTGTTTTAAAATTATTGCCCTTTTTGTAGTTTAACATTTCTCTAGAGTAATATCCACAAACCCGAGAACATATCGATTCAGACCGACCGAATTGAAGATTGTGCATTGCAAACGAAACCCAGATTTGGTAAATATTCCGACCAATAATTATGGTCATGAATTTCAGCGCATATTAATCCGACACTTGTTAATTATCTTGTGGGATGGCAAGTGTTGACAAAACTAAATTATTGCATATAATTTATTAAGCCGTGGATTCCATGATCAAATCATAGCATTTCTCCAGAACTACTCCAATACTCGCTCTACTGCCTTGTTATTTCAACTTGACTTTTATTCCATTCCAATCATCTAATCTGAGTGAATGAGGCTGCATTTATTTTTATTAAATTACTAGACACGAACTGTGCGGAGTATTTGAGATAGAAGAGTTAGATGAGCCGGCACTTGGCAGACAAGTTTCAATTTCCCGTTGACCACGATAGTTTTGAAGTCGCGGTGCGTCTTATGGACTGAAGAACATGATGAAATGAAAAGGGATTTGTAAGACTGACATGTGAGAAGACGCTGTTTCTCAAAGGAAAAGCACCTGCTTCAATTTTGTGAATAAAGGAAAAGGTGGAAGGAAAGGAGAAGAAGACTTGAGTTGGTTTTATGATTTGTGTCCTTCCATCACCGTACTGTACCGCAATGGGTTATGAAATTACTTATGGATATTACAAAGATAAATGCTTAGCTAACTTCGAGTCCGGACTTTACAATCGTCTCCATTGTTGTAACCTAAGCGATGCCTATTAAAGACATGGACTCAAAGCAAACGCTCGGACTTGTCTCCCAAACCTTCTCATAATAATATGCATGAGTTTGATAGAGTACAAAAAAAATTTAAATGAAATATCGTTCGAGTCACAACAATTTGTCTCAAGTCATTTTCATACACACCATGAACTCACTTTGGCTTCAGCCGCAGCAGCCACATCCAAATTTCCATCCGTGTGGTCTCTGTCCAAAGTCCGTTAACACCACCAAATATCTAACCACCGGTTCCTTCACCTGCTTTTTCGATTTGCTCTCGTCTCATCTTCGGTCCTTAATTTATTTGCTAAAAATTTTATGAATTGTTGTGTTTGAAAAGAACAATGAGTTGCTGTCAAGAATGTAGTGTCCGTTTTCTGGGGAGAAAGTCCTGGATTTGATACTGTACAGGGTTCTGCTTAACTAATCGTAAGTGATCCAGTTTGTACAGTGTTTAACCACGTACTCAGTACGACACATTATTCCGTCAATTTAATATCAACGAGGGAGAGATAGAAGAGAGACCCTGAATACTTTTGGTCAATATATCTGTGTTCTGTGAGGCGATTGGGTCATATAAAATTATCTAGATCGATACAGATAGATAATCGCTATTTTTTCGGTCAATCTTTCAGGGTTTCCCGTTGAAAACAAGCGGACCAAATATACAAAGCTTTCAAGACTTCTTCTAGCACCTTCCTGTGAAACCATTCATCTTTAGAAAGCGTTTGTTTGACCTCGGTACTAGAATATGCGGATTCACGCGTGGTAACCAATTTTTCATCCTACATTGGATAGGAAATTGCACACGACCAATGGTCAAGGAAACTTGGTCAACTAATTGTTTGAGGAAATAAGTCGAATTCTGTACATACGTATTGTCAGAAATTAACGGGAAGGACTAAAGCCAGAGTCTATGTATTAATTTCATTATTCTAACAACTATAATACACGAATTCCGTGTTTGACGGAAAAGCACTTGGGACAAAAAATTACTAACAATTCAATGTAGTCCAAAAATAATACATATTAAATTCAATTAGATCCAATTTGAGTAAAAATAAACACGAAATTGAAACTTGCTGAGAAGTTTTTAGCCCAGCTGAACCATACATTTATTTTATTTTTTCCTTGACTGATGTTCTAAATATGCAAATTGTATGAATGACAAGTTTGTTTGCCGGGCCAAGTTAGAGTAAATAGAAATATTATCATCATCTAAAGCGGGGCAAATGGGTTTATCTTTTCATGTATCTGAAGGTGTAATGGTATGTATCGGACGGAGCCTATTTTTTTTTACTTCTTTCTATCTTAAACCACCTTCCTCCATCTGCATCCATGTATTGTATTGTAATGAAGTGTTTTACGGAGAAAAACCGGAGCGGATAAAGATGCATGCTGCCGATGAAGTTTTAGAAAAAACTGAGGGGAAACACCTTGCTGAGAGACTTGTTTTCGATCGTGTTTCCTGATAAAACTTGACTATTATACAAACATACATACATAGGACATAACAACTGATGAGATACTAACCTCCAGACTCAACATATGCATTCAATGATGTCTGAATAATATAGTATCTTCCAAACGTTTGGTCAGAGCACATAAGTATGGACATTAACTCCTTGGTCATTGATATCTTTGACAACGTGACTTGTTCTGGTGCCGGGTGTTTTCTGTAGTTTGTGTGCGAAATGAGGTCCGGTCCGGTTCAAATGGACTTGACGTGATATATTGGTCTCGGAATCCTGGACAAACACACATTAGACACATCCATTCAATTCAAACCGCGTCTTCGACCACCACCTTCTCGCAACTCATCTCTGACAGAGAAAAAAACTAAATTAAATTCTGAAAGTGCAATAAATTATTCTACCCTTTTACAAATTAGGACTCCTTAAATTCATGCTGAGTACTCTCATCTGCTCGGACCCGGGCTTGGACTCGGAATGTGTGTTTTAATAATCTAACCAACAAATGTCGCGATAGTCTTGTCGTATATTCTAGTGCGGCGCCTCAGAAATTCAGTCCGGACTGAAATGCAGGAATTTTTAGTACTTATATATTGAGTGCCCAATAGTACTTTAATGCAAAGACTAGGCCGTCCAGCAGAAAGCAATCATTTCTCAGGAATCATTACTTTTCCACAGTCTAAGGAGTTTACTATTGACCATTTACTGAAGAGTCTATTTGAAAGATGCATCCTGACGGTGAGTCCGTATACTATTTCCTATGCTTATCTGACGCTATCTCTGAAACCTATACTGGGCGATCACTTTTTGGAGCAAGCGTTTAAATAATTAATTATCTTGCAAATGGTGAAGAATACTTCTTTAGATGTTTGAAAATGGCTAGTAATTGACAACATTCTGCTACAAGACAATAAATTGCACACAAATGAATATCATATTCTGTAGTTAAATTTATCAGAGAAGAAAATCGTAGGATGAGTGATTGCACAAATATGCTTGTTACTTTAATACAATATAAATCCCAACATAACATGACATGTTAGGAACAGATTAGCTATTTACTTGACAATTAAAATATTAACATGTTTTGGAGGTGGTTAAGGAGCTCAACATGGCAATAAAATATGTTCACAATGTCCTTGACATGTTTTTAAACTGTCGTCCTACTCCGTTGCGCTGTTGGATGCAAAGGAAAAAGCTGTGAACTTCCTATGTGATAAACTCAACACTTATTGTGTGTAATTACAGAATTTGAGATCAGAAAATAGGAGCAGTAATCATTCATTACTGTTACTAATTATTATACTCATTCAAAGAAACTGTCTGATCATTGTAACGTAAAGATGCCACTGGCCTGGTAATAATATACAGAGCGCTTTGGGTTTACTTGAGCATTTCTTATATGTATATTTATGTTTTAAACTCTTGGGTTAGAATAAAAGTAAATGAGAGCGTCAGAGAAGAATAGATCCACCTAGTAATTAAAAAGCAAGGCCAAGAAGAAGCATTCCAATCTGAGTCTATTATTTCATTTCTGAAGGAAAATGAGTCAAAGGAAGCTGACGAGCAGTTCTATCAACCTTATAAATTGTTTATTGTATGTATAGTAATAGTACGTATGGTTGTCCCTTTGTGATTCTCTATTGCACTAACTATTGTTTGTATCCTCTTCTTCTCATCCCTTCTTCTCATCCTCAGTTAATTAAGTGGACTGAGTTCATAAAAGCTTCCTATTCATTGTTATTTAATCCGAGCAATCAACTCTGAGTAATCCTTACTACTCAGCAAACCTAATTTTAGTGTTAGATTTAATTATTCCCACATTCTACACTCACAAATTAATTTAATATAATAAATATACACATTTTTAGACTTATTTCTCCATTTGACCATATTTTCGCTTAAATTCTCTGGTTAACCTGCCGTAAGCGACAGGCGTGGTCTAGGATCGGGCAACACAAGACACGGTGGTCTTTAGCCATTTGGTCGCTTAACTCAGGTCGTAATATTTTGTCCCAACTTGAAGCTCATATTTTCTGCACCCCCTGTACATATGTCTACGCAGTATTTCCTTATTGCTTCTCAACAACTTTCATTGAACTTCCACAAAATGCTGTATTAAAATTTTTATCAAAGCCAGAATGGTTCTCTAAATGAAACCCTGAGGACTTGATACACGCATATGATGACGGGAACTTACTTCTATGTAAAATAAAAAAAATGAGAAAAAAATATAATTAAAAGTTAGCAGTGGGAGCACAGATATGCACAACGTGCGAAATGTGTACACGGACACCGACTTGGCATGAGTTTAGAGAAACAGAGCAATTACTTATAGGCAACGCAGTGAGCTTAGAGTTAATAGAGACAGTGCAGTGGCAACAGCATCCTGTCTCATGCAATGTAAATAATCAAGTCCTCCAGATGGTAATCCGGTGAAAATTTTTATTTTACTTTTAAGAAAAAATAATTTTAATTTAACTCAATTATATGCCATTATCTTGATTTGCGTTTGTATCCTCCAACAGTATTTTATTTCTTACGAGCATAGACTTTTCACAAATCCTCCCACTACAATCGTTGGACAGTAATAACACAACTCTGTTTGCATTATTGTCTTTGTGCCAGCTCAAAACGGAAAAAAATGGTTGCATTTTTTGAAGCTCACTGCATTTCACGGGAATGGCTACAGAGTTCAAAAGTTGATTCTTGAAAATAATTAGTGCTGTAAGTCTACAGTGCATGAGAAGAAATGAAATTAAGAAAATAGCGCTGTCTGGAAACCCCTGTCGCCAGCTTTGCAAGGTGGCTGTTTTTTGTAATGATCTTTCAGGAAACAGTGTTTAAGTAAAGAAGTCTATAATATTTAGTCAAAACGTCCAGAAAGTTGGATCATAAAAATTCACAGCCCTAATGTAGAAAAGAACCGCCTTATGTGGACAGATACCCGGTGGCATGTATCAACTATTGCAAGTTATGTCCTTAGTTACATATCTAATTTTTTTAGAAGACTTCAGCAGGGCAAACAGAACTTATGAACTGCTTGGTTGAAATGCACATCTTATTCAACGCAAAAAAATTGTAAACAAAAACTATTAGTCCGTTGCTTGATGCTTTTCGAAACAGGAAGTTATTCAGTTAAGATTTCGGCCATTCTAACTTAATTTCTTTCTTTGGGGATGCAAACATGGTTGAATGCATTGGATATGAAGGGCGTGTTCGACACTTAATTTTGTGTGATATGCATGACACACCTTTTAGAGTTCGGCCTGAGAACTATTTAGTAGTTGTTAATGCTAGGAAGAATTTATTTGATCATTCATACGGTTTTTGGGTGAGATTGAATTTTGAAAGGAAAAAAATAATTGAGAGCATGGTAGAGCTAACTAACTAGGTTCGGACTACAAAGCAATTCTTGTTAAGAGACAATGGAGAGGAAGGGAGAAACTAGTGAGCAAGTTAATGACATCGTGAAGGATCAGGAGTCTAAGAATGAGATAAGAATGTAGAGGAAAAACAAGAGAAAAACACCGTTGGTTTTCATCCCTAAGAATTGAGAGAGCAGCCAAGGAGGCAATGAGAATGGCGTAATTTGAATTTCATGCCTTACAATTACAAGACGTGTTCAAGCAATTAATCTATCAACCTCAAGCCAACAAAGAGCAGGGAGTCTGACACATCACAGAACTCTTATTTTATAAATAGAAAAGAGTCTTTGTTCCAGGAAGCCAAGAATTATTAATGTTCTAATTTTTTGTAAACAAAGTGTGAACATGACGAACTTAACTTAAAAGTTTGAAATTCTCAGCCAAAATATTTAAAAAAAAACGCTTATTAATCGACATCGATATCAAGCTAGGTATTCCTCACCATAGCAAGGCGGCAAGGAATGCCAGCACAATTGTACTACAACGATTGGTGATCACAAATTCACAAACAATTTCAAAGAGGGCAGGGTGACACATGTCGCGAGAAAATAGGATAAATAAAACATATCAGAGAAAACATATGGTACGGAAAATACTTGAGGTTTATCTGAAATACTGAGTACTTGTAATTTTGCCTAACTGGTTTAAATGCGCAATTAGAATTACAATAGTGGTAGCTTATGTAATTAAATGGATTAACTGTCCTGAATAAAATTATGTCCTCTGTATGTACATAATTCATGGTTTCTCGCAGAAGGCCATAATCAGAAGAAAGGGGTCTGTCCGGGATTAAACACACTTATTGGTATTCAAATTCAGACATGTTTCAGATTACAACCGACGAAGGATTGAATATGAGTCACCATGTTTTGATCGGTTAAAAAGAAGAATGTTGCAATTCGTCCGCGCGTTTCTGGATTAGTATTAGGGTTATGTAGACTGGGGCTAATACGCTGGGGAAAACATGTCGTGTGCAACGTGGAATGGAAATGGATTGACTCTGACATATGCTTGTTCGTAATCGAAATCGACACCGGTTACGTAGTACTACTTGTAATTATTTATTCTATAGTCCTTTCCAGAAACACAACATGCGAGGGCACGCCAAATAAACAAGGGGTCAGTTTTTTCTTCATTCGTCCTCCAAGAATTGCAATCTATACCATATTTTTTCTAAACATAAGTTTGAATTTGATTCTAGAGATCATTTGGAACTTATGAACACCAAAAGTTTAGATAAGTAAAAAAAGAAGAAGAAGCATGAGAAGGCAAGCGCACCAAAGCTTTTATTATGGTGGCGACAAGCTCTTAAAATTCAGAGAAATGTCAAGTGTGACACGATTTAATATAGTAGAAACGAATATTTTGCTAAATCCTTCCAACTTAAAAATTAGATCTGAATTGTTTTGGTTTTCAATCGATTTTTCAGCTCATCCAAGCAGTCGATGAATAATATTTCTCTGAGTTACTCCAAGGGACCAGCAATATTTCGGACAAGTATGTACAAGGTGTTTTCAAGTACATATGACACAGTATCAAAAATTCAAATTCAGGCTTAAAGTATTAATAGGAAGGGACCGGCGGTTTGATGGTAACTTGTCCATTGACCAATCCCACTACCTAGTTTCAATAAGCCGTTCATTATGATAAGAGCAAATAAGGTGTGCCCAATTAACTGAATCTCTCATGACACATCTGCCCAACCTGAATTTGATTTAGTTCGACTTACACTCCGGCTTTTGAAAACTGGATGACGCATTTATTTCCAAATCAGAATACAAAAATATTAGGATTAAATTAGTCAAGATCTGTGTTCATTGCATGTGACGGATTAAATCATTTTCCTAGTACTACGTGTCCTTGTGAAAATAGACGATCTGATGTTTTGACTCATCCGGACTAGACGGGACTAAGTATCCCTGCCAACTGTGCACTGGTCATACATAGAAGATGAACAATAAGACGCACTGTTGTTTAAATTTAATGTTATTTAATTGAGGCGATCTCTCTGTATAAAAATTAGGATTCCATTCACTTCTGGCTCAGATTACATTAGAATAATCTCTTATAATTCCATATAGCATGGCTGTGATTAAAATATATGAACAAATTATTTACTGTATTAAAAGTGTGTCACATTCGTAAGGTTTTCAAGATCCACATTGAGTGTTACGTTCCGAAGAAGCCTTATTTCACAGGAAGATTGCTCGAAACGATTAATCAATCAGTTCAATCATTCATACCATGGTGGTACAATTAACCTTTCCCGTTACAACTTCACTAAGTTGCGGGTTCTATCCCTCGGGCAGACATGCGCATGCCTGGTCTCTCAGCTACCACCTCTATTCTTCTCTTCCGAAAAATACCTCCATGGTTGACCATCCTATCTCGAATGTCAATTAAAGAGAGAATTTTTTCAAATCTTACATTTCTAGAGAAACAAATAACTATATGTTCAAAATTTTGACAACTGTGATTTATAAGTTGGGTCGACATCCGACACTCTGTATTTCCTGTCCTAACCGACATTATCTCTACTTATCACTTATCGTAACCTTAATGAGAAGGACATGTCTTAAGACTCACACGCAAGATCAGACCAACCTACCCTATGTCGTTCAGGTTTGAAATGATTCTTTGTTTATTTTGGACTCGACGCGACGCCAAGGAATTGGCCCTCGTTGAGTGAGAAAATGAGTGTCAGTCATAAGTCATATAATTGATGGTTGGGTGTCCTTTTCGTACATGCACATTTTTTTGTAAACCCACAAACGGAGACCCAGTTTTCCGTTCGTCCAACACCGTAAACCGTCACCCTTACAGCGAGGTCGGATAAAAATAATGACTGGCCATGATGCGGTAATAATAGTTGACTCACTCAAAAATACTGGAGTGCAGTCGAAAACAAACATGAACAATCATTGTTTCCACACAGGTCAGCTCATTATAAATAAATGTTACGAGATTTTCTAAGTGGTTGCCAAGAATTATAATAGTATGAGGTTAAAAATTTCGGTTCCTAGCCTTGAGAAGTTCAACTTATTTCTGAGGACCCGATTCTAACTTTTCAAAAAAAGATTAGTCATTATTAGTCTTCTAGATTTTCCAAGCTTTCAATCCCATTGTTAAATTTTTGAGATACGACTGAAGTACTCAGAATTTTGAATTGCGTCAGCGACGGGAGTTGCCAATCCCGAATTCGGCTCGCTAATTGTGGTTAGTTAGAAAGTATCAGAAAGTGATGGCAAAAGGGAAGGCCGACGAAATTCGGAGTTATTTTATTTCAGGGACAATTGAGACAGTGCGAAGCATTATTACAGGTCAGATCTACTGGACAATTATACCGGGATTATTATTAGTTTTTAATAAACGACTAAAGTAAAAAAAATACTGAGAAATAGTATTTCATTCTCGGGCATGCATTTGATGAGATGACTGGCAGTAAAAGAATAGCTTACTGCTTACGGAGTGTCACATCATCCTATTCTGATCTCCTGCAGTCACAGGGAAGGAAAGTTGAGAAGGTGGGAGTCTAACTAGAAAGTCTATCATTATATTATAGTTGTTTGTTTTCATAGTTGTTATCCAACGACCGGATGTTACCCGTCATTTTGTCAAAAATTATTACACAATGAGCCATTGGAACGTTAATATTATTTGATGATGACAAGAATTGAGAACACAAACACGTTAATAGTTAGGATGAAAGGGTTGGAGTGGAAAGAGTGGACGGGTCGTCGTCGTCGTGTAAATGCTTCATTGATTGGCATTGTTTGTTGGTTTGAAGGCATAGGGAGTCACCTGGGATCACCTGCCTGGCTTGGGTAAAACTACCTAAGTTAGGCTAGACTGCTTTTCGACCCTAACCCTTAGTCTTTTCAAATGAAAAACTAATTGCAATGTGTAAAAATCCACCCTAATATACAAATTACACTTACTAGAGTCTCTTCTAAGGTCTCATTTGAATAAATAAATGAATATCAGATTCTCTAAAGGGGAAGGGTGAGGCTTACTCTGACTCGAGTCGTCTCATTAATAAAACAGTACGCGACAATCAGGAATGAAATTCAAATTTAAAATTATTACACCGGGGAAAAAAACCATAACTCTTTTCCGGTCCATTGTGACTAATGAGTTGAATTATTCCTTTTCCGAGTCAGAGATGAGAACAATAGGATGATTCCTTGTTGACTAGTTTACGTCTACGATGACTAGATACTGTATTTATATGCATGGACAACCAGGTTAACAAATTTTATGAGCTCAATATTACGGGGTGGTCAAAATATTATACGGTAGTTCATAACTTTTTGACCCACCCTCTAAAACCACACTAGGAGGAATCGTAGAAAATTAGAAAAATGGCATAATTTGTAGAGAATTTTATGAGGGATCGCACTAGTTTTTTTTTTACTAAACACTCCCAGAAGTCCAAATATTAAAAATCCTGTCGATTCCTTCCTTGTTTCACGTTGATGTATCATTAGGTGGATTTGGTTAAAAAAAGACATTCATCTCCAAGAAATACTGTAAGCGGCCGTATTTAAATTTTTTCCGACTCCCCCGGTAGAGGGAGAACCAAAGTTGACAACTATGTGTTATGTAGGAATGAACTGTAAGATAGGTATGTATTGTAGACCACTTGTGGTTGTGGTCCCATTAGCGCGTTCATAAGGGGCTATTAGCACGCCCGGTCGGGCCCTCATAATAGTATAAGTGGATGCATTGTGCTCATCCTTACCTCCTACCACGTTTAGGGTCTGTAAATGTAAAAGGGGCGGAGTTGGGCTCTCAAACCGTAATTAAAACACGACCCCAATGAAAGAGGTCAAATTATAAAAATCATGGAGGCTGACTGGGAGTCTTGAAATGAAGGAGAGATGATCTATGACTCTGTAATTGGAGGGGATTGTGAGTGATACTGTTGTATGATCGAGATCGTCCCCTTGGCGCAGTATATAGTTCACCTCCATTATCAAGGACCAGACAATACAGATAATAATTTTTCAACAATCGTTTAAAAATAGGTAGTTCGTGTAGGTGTACGTGTGGTGTGGTGGATGAATGAATAATGCCCTCGTGTCATCCCGGGATGGGCTAGATTCCATTGTCAGAAGAAACTCCACTGAAACTCAACTCCTTCACTTTTGGCTTAATTCATTGAGTCCCTTCATTATTCGCATGAGTAGTTTACAGCTCGTTATCCCCATTGTTAGCACATTTATATCTCTTGTCCACTCGTTCCTTGACTTTTTGGCCACTACTTTGCTACTGTATTCTCCTCACACAACAATACTCATCCGTTGTCATGATTGCATTGGAACATATTTGTGTCGTCGTCTGTCCGTCGTGATCCGATCCGATCCTTCCAAACTTCCGATTGTCTGCCTAGTTTAGTGTGAACAGAGGTTTGTCCTGTAAATTAGTATTTGGCTACTGTATGTCCCACTCAAGAAGCCTCACTTGAACCCAAGCCCTAACTTTTACTTCATTGCAATATGGTACTAAGAGGGGAAAAGAGATGACAATGGCAATATCATTCTACGACTTAGAATCCATAATCCAGAAGCCTAATCTCATCAGAGATGAATTTATGGGATAATGGATTTTGTTAAGACTCCATGAGTTGGCACGGCTAGTTAATTTGGCAAGATGAGTCGGGACGCACGACCTTTATCCATTTGCGAAGAGCCCATAGACACGCAAATTCCATTCACTACCCTGAACTATGGATCTTGGATGGAACAATGAATGGATCCAATTTGTCCAGTTTTTTATAACTCGTTCCACCACGAATTTAGATTAGCTCGAAGAATTCTTTCTTTAACTGGAAAATTTCGTTTCCGTTGAATCAAATAGTAGAATCAGTCAGATCAGTGGGTATGGGCTTGGTTAATTTACTATGGCGAGGGTTCCAATACACGGTGGCTGCTATGAAGAGATTTTTGTGGCTGGAGTTTTCCCGTTACTACTATGGACACATTCCCTAGGAAAATGGAACGGAAATCCAACCAAATCTCCACACAGAATTCGTTGATGCTTGACTATGCCTTACCGCGAATGAATATTAATTAAGCACACAGTTGCTATGTTTCTCAATCACGAGGGAGCAGAAGAGTGCTGACCACTATACTGCATTTTCCCGGTAAATGAGTTAGAAATTTCATTGCCTCCAAAATGTAATCAAAATTTCTCATAATTGTATTTTGAAAACGAAAGTATTCTGGTGAATTCAAAATTTCTGAAACTTCCGTGCAGAATGAAATGCCGTCTCAAGTGAACTAAGGTATATTTTAAGCAATTAGAGTTAGAATATCCTGGATAAATTCTTTCAAAATACCTGTGTAATGCATGCAGAGCAATCCACTTGAACAATTAAGGTTAACTGGGCAAGAATTATTGCAGTTGGAGGGCATTCCTTCCTAAAACAATCTGAGTGACTAGATAAGGTACATTTTGCATTTACTTAATTAGAGTAGTCATTTGAATTTTCCCGATGCTGCATCCATGGACCATAAAATAGTAGTCGAGTGTGAGTGGAATTAATAATAGTTTCATGATGGAATGACAAACCGCGCTGTAAGAATTGCTCAACAGGATGTTGCGCTTAAGTCGGATAAGCTTCATTTGTATTCGTCAAGCATCACTTGACATTTATTTTTAAGTAATCTGCTGTATGACTCAATGATTTGGTCAGAGTAGGGTACTTACCATATTATTAGAAATCCAATAATAAAAACACAACATTATAATTAAAGGAGTTCGGCTACAAAGATTTCATTTCCATTTCGCTGGACTTTGTTCACGTTCACATATCTGGCGGAAATCCCTATATTTTCTCAAAAATGATCTGCTAGGTTTTTATGTGCGTGCGAGAAATTGCTGAAATTGTGTTCTAATTTAATACATTCTGGCACCCCGATTTCATAGACCTTATAATTAAAACTACTGACCATGCCTTCCAGTTCAGGAAAGCATCATATTGTCCCTGTTCTCCACAAGAGGAACATTAGCTCATCTCTCTACGTAAATTATTCAAACACCCGCCGCCGCCACCACCCCCTAAAAGATTTTAAAACGAATTGCCCAATTATAATTTTTTTGTGTGTTGTTTGCCCTGCTCGGAGTAACAGGATTTCCTTTTAAAGAACTTTATTTAATTATGCCGGCCAGAGCCAGACGAGTGCAATGTTGTTCTCATTTCCCTGAAAAGTGACGAAGTGAGGTCTGTTTTCCTCCGAGATGACCAATAAAGCACAAATGAATTTTATTCGAGGTCTTCTTTTTTTACTCCCAAAGCTGTTAAGAATAAAAGATGCTGGAGGTGAGTAGTGGAGTAAAGTACATGGGTGGAATAATCGTAATGAAGACATCACTATGCTGGAAGGAGGCTGAGAACTAATGGTGATGCAGCTCTAATTACCAGGACTACAAGTCAAGTTGCTCGCCGACTCCTTGTCCTCCAGTCCTTATCCTTATCTCAAAGTCAATGAGGATTGAGTTATGGGGCAGTTACCGGGAGAAAAGAGAGGGTCAATTTTCTCTCGACACTTTGGGAAGCTACCGCCGACTCAATTCACCAAATGGGCGCATGAGTGCGAGCACTCAAAACATTTCAATTTGGATCCACCGACGATTTGGGCAATAGGGCCAACAAACCAAACCTAAAGTAAAGCAAACCCTACAAGGGACTCTACTTACCTGTCAAAATCACTCTGTCTCCAATGTGAGAAAATTAATGTACGTAAATGTAATGTTTTTGATCCTTCTAAGTTGTGCGATGACAGAATTAAGATATCGCACATTCTTTGTCAAATAATGCTTATCGTCTATTTCTAAGGTGGATAAAGCTGTTCAATTTTGAAGACTCCATTACTTTACTACCGCCAAAGTAGCCGTCACGTCTTTTTAACGATCATTGGGTAACCTCGTGGTACCCGACTTTCCTACCACTTTAAGAGGCCTGTTTAAAACTCAGGCCGCTCGGATCTGGTTGAACTTACCGGATAACATTAAAAATGTCTCTAATATTTTTAAATTCAAAAATCTTGTTAAAACTTATCT
>JAQGCA010000071.1:0-52367 GCA_034698945.1 Protaphorura quadriocellata | reverse complement strand
GTGGGGACGGGTCGCCGTTGTTTGATTTCGGCCAAACCCTATACCATTGCCACTCTATGTCTATTGTATTCTCTAAGGAGAAAACGGATGGACGGGGACGGGGAACATCACATTTTGGAATCGATCCGTTGATCCTCATAGTTCCTATAGATAGATTACATTACATTTCCAGGATCACCCGAATTCCGGGATTCTTCTTTCCGCAATTCAACTTCAGCTGATCCATGATGGCTGAGGTAGATGAATGTTGTGGGTTTGTAATCCCTTTCTCTGTATGGCATAATGCGTCGTCGGATAAAATAGAATGGTTACAACTTACATGGTTAGTCTCACAGAAAAAATATAGTTACAATCGTGAAACAAAAGGAACAAAGAAAATTGTCCTAACCAGGGCAAGTTAACACACCTTGTAATATTTGAATGTGTCTACACGCCCCGGTCATAACTATTCTCAAAATAATGTATCTCTTTGAATGGACATTTCAACAAAATTGATAACAGATGTTCAGATGATGTAGCAAGTGTATTTTTCTGGGCCTTAAACTTCTATGTAAATAACCATTATTACATCGACCTTAGATCATTACGAATTGAGCGGAAATTGAAGAAAAGCAATCGTTTCTATGCTATTGTTATTATTATGAACTGTATTCCCTTGTTTAAACCTGACTTCTTTGAGAATATCCTATCAAAACTATTTGGTTTAATAATGAGGTCTCTGTTAAAAAGTTCTCTACGCGTCATTCCAAATGATGATCCGGAAGAAGAGTTTTCTCTCTTGAAATATCTTACAAGCCAATTTCTACAACTTGAAGAAATGTAAAGTTGAAGAATACATTTGTAGAGAGAAATGGAGTCAAAGCGTAAAGTAAATGGTTTGGGGAGTGGAATAATGGTTAACTCATGTGTAGATGTTTTGACAAGGAACTTTGTATGGAACTTTACGGAATTTAATGAACTCACTTTAGGATATTCAATTACTCTCTCAAGAATGAAGACTGAATTTGCTCACAATATATATACATATGTGATAATTTTCATTCACTTCCGCAACTCCTCTTCGTCACAAAGTAAGTACGAGAGGTTACGCGAAAGTATCGATTATTTTTCTTGGGGATTTTAACGCAGGCCTTCGTTGTAGTCGTCACCCCGGGTCTGGAACACTTCTACTTTATCTAACTCTATCGGACATCCTTTCAAACAATTTCTACAGTTCGGATTTCTCCGGAAACCCCCCTAAATTCTGTCCAGACACTATTTCGACTTCCTTTCGATAGTCTAGTTTCGTTGTAATTACTTCGGTATGTCTTGCTAAAAGTAGTTTTGATTAGTATGTTGGTCGGTGATCGTGTACGACGCAGTGAAGGTACTGCTGGTAGTAGTGGTGGTGTCTCAGAATTGTCCAATATTTTTGGTTCCGCACTAAGATTTGTGGATGCAAAAAGGGAAGAGATGATGAGTAACACCGTGAATTCAGACTCATCTGGTTCAACCCATAAAAAACTTCAATCTGGTGAACAACCACCGCTGCCTTATGGACCAGCCACAGTGATGCCCAGCACCTTTTATTCGGTCAAAGACAGCGGACTCATCCTATTTACATTGGCTATTCTTGCATTCACTTTGTACCTATCTTACTATTTGTGGCGAAAACACCGGTGCACTATGGCTGTCCTTTCCAAGTTAGACTAATAAAGAAAAATAGAGTGAAACATGTCCCAAGCAACCAGGTTTAGGCGAGAAAAATGAGGTCGTCCGCTATAGGTCGTCACTATTGATCAAGTGTACTCTAATTGGGACTTCATGAGACTAATACTTAGTATGTAATTTGAATTAGAGTACGTTCGCACGACCTCTGCTCTGGTCGTCTTAGCTATAGGCGGTCATGGTAACTGGGAATATGTTCCACTGTTCGGATATAAAATTCGGATCAGACTCAAACCTTCTTCACAATTGCCTTAAGACGTCAAAAATCGTGTTTGACATAAAACCCGGGCTACGAGACTACTTTCTCCAGTGAAGTTATATGGAGAAAAGTGTGCAAACCAATTTCTAGAGATTTAGGTTTAAAAAGAACGAATTATTTTTATAGAAGGATTGTCTAAGTAAGTTTTTTAATTTATCTGCAGAGGATGTCAGTACTCCCGGCTTAATCAAACGGAAACAGACGAAATTGACAGCGTTGCTTTCTGCAGCGAACCACATCAGGGGAATGTGTGCTTTGAATCTTCCTACAATGATCACAATGACGTATGTACTTTTAGCAGAGCATGAAATAAAATGCTGAGACAAATATGTAAACATATTAATTATTATTGGTACTTGTTCATTTATAGTGCAAACCAGCTACGTTAGAAGTAATCACTGACTCTTTAGTTACTTCGTCAAACTATTCATCTTCACATGTCCCAAATGGATCCGTGAAAGGAGATCACTCTGTTTCTTCCATTGGGTCCGATTTATCCGATGAGGTAAGTATTATAAAGAACGGTTGGTTAATTGCTAGCCAAAGATGTCAACGTTCCGAAATACGAAAAATTATCACGGGTCAAGCGCTAAATTCACAATAGCTGACAGTGTTATTGGAGTGGATAAAATAATCATTTATTTAAGGTATCATAGATCAGAAAATACAAGGTGCCATATTGATTTCTTGACAATTTTTCAACGGAAAATTTTCGGGATCCCTATCCCTTGTAACCCTTGTTGACGAATAAAATTCTGGTGGAATATGAAGCAGAAATATATTTGGGGCATACCATATATTTTATTTGGTTTATCCCGAACTTTCTGTATTTTAACTGGTGATGAGTAAGCCAGGCTGCAAGTTTAAAATGTGAGATGGACGGTCTAAACGTCAACGCTTCTACTGAAAACGGCTAACTCTACTTCTCAGTATCTCAAACAGAACTGATAGCAGTCAAGAGTAAGAGTATACGCTACAAGAAGTTTTGGGATGATTGGATTGATTAGGATTGCAAAACCTGAATCTGGTCCGGTGTAGGATGAATTCAGCTCCCGCATGATTCTTGCTGCCAGAAAAGAATAGCTGAACAGAGAAAACAGTAGTGTTCCCTATTTACCAATTCTAGAAATGACACTAAAACTGGAGAGACAAAGCTGATATTTTCTGACAACTCTCCTATTGTCTAATAGAGAAAGTAGCGACCACGACCACAATTGAAGACTTGGGATATACTGAATAAGGCTTCTTTACTTCAAAGGTTACAGTTATACTATGTATCTCTACTATTTTTCTTAACAGGACTTGCTGCAGTAACGATAAATACTGGAGAGGACTCGCCATGTGTGAACAAAATTGTGTATGCAAAATCATAACCCTACAAATGAAATTTTCGTATTCAATGTACCTCTACATTGGATTTGGCTTAAAGTAAAATAAATTGTGTAATTATGCATTTCAAATATTATCTCCTTTTCGTGTGCAATAAAAATGTAGAGAATAGTATAGACAATCATTATGTGTAACAGATCTCAATTTGAATCATTATTTTCCAGTTCTAACCGGAATCCTATCCTATCCTTCCAGCCCAAGTGAGAAAAATTCTCTACAATTTAGAAACCTCCTGAATTATCCAGCGTGTGTTAGATAGTTAGACTTACTGTAAAGTTTTTGTGGGGCAGGGTATAATTGCAAAACAAGGTGCGTAAAATATTGATTAGCTGACTTGTTTTCATCAATCATTCTCGGACAACATTTACGCCCAACTAAACGCCGAGACAAATTAGTTAAGTAGTAGTAAACCACGGTACACAGAATAAGCAAATATGTCTATTTTATTTCAAATAGTTCAAGACATAAATTCGTCAGGAATATACTCCCACGTCATAAAGACAAATCCACTTCACGGGATAGGAATTTTTGCAGCACAGCTATATGTGTGGTATAAGTAAGAATAAATCAGTCTTTGCGACTTTTACATACATTTACGAAATTCGTATTGTGAATTCCACACGTAAAAGTATATTACTTTGAATTTATATGTTCCACAAAAACATATAAATGCTAACAATAAAAATAAATCATAGAAATGACCGGTGAATCTCCTGCATCTGTCTCCAACTTTACCCTTTATAGATTTTAGCTCCATTACTCACGAAAGAGTCCATCCTGTTCTTGCAAAGGATTACGCCATCAATTTTTGGATTCCCCAACTGTATTTTACACCTAAAACGAAATCCTGAAATTAAAATTGTGCCTAAATACAATAAAATTGTAAACTCAGTCAATATTATCTTGGAGCAGGGATCGCAACGTATGTATTGTATATCCATCGCGTAAACATAATTTCTACTTCTTTGGCCGGTCTTTTATATCCGGTGTGTATCGGACTTAATTAGATGTCCGATATATATCGGATACAAACGCATTTATCCTATGTATATTATATATGTAATATCCGAACTATATCGGATTTAACAGTTCTTACATCAAAATTTTGATTTTTACATAGAGTTGCTACTTGTTGAAGTCAGTGAATTCTCCAAACTTAAATCACGCCTTCAACAAACAGAAATTACCTTTTCACGAGAGATAAAAGCGACGGAAACACTTCAAACACCATACGAGGTTTCCTCGTAAAGACTGTTTGGTGCATATATTGATATAGTGGGTCACAAATCGCTTGCGGAATGTTGGTTACTTCCCCATTCCAAATGAAGTCTCCATTTGCATCAAAAGCGTCTTCAATCTTATGCAGCAAACATAAGATGACACTGCATCCAATCTAAAATAAAAAGGAGTCCCGATAATTATGAAACCACCATAGTAAAAAGTTGTCGAATGTACGTTTTTCAAACCTTGGACTTTATAATGTCATATACAGCCTTCTCAGTCGGAATGAGAAGTCTAAAGAAATGTGACAACTCCGATATATCTGACGACAAGATAACCTTACGGATCGACTCATACACAAAACTGGCCTCATGTTTCTCGGTTTCAGAGTCAAACCAATTCCCCAGGTTCATGATAACATATCTAAATAGGCCCGGATTTCTGTCCGGCAGCATCACTCCAACAATACGACTGATAAGCACCTGTACAAAAGTCATAAAACAATACTCTCATGTTATATTGCACCTTCTTTATATGAATTGAAACTAAAATCCTCCTGGATTGAATATTAAATACCTTCCCCTTATTGTACTTGGCCACAGTCTCCATTCCGGCGAATTCCAGAAGTGCCAATGCGGCATCTAAGTCTTCCTCGCGGCCCACAAAAAAACTGTCATCGGGTTTAGTTTTACGAAGCGTAGCTCGAAAGTCTGTTTCCTCCACTTTCAAGACTTTACTATAGATCTGATAATACAATAAAGATCCCATAGCAATGAAACTACCCTCTTGGTTTTTATCATAGTATAGCTAGGAAAATTTATTTATTTTCTTCAAACACAAGAAAGAGTGTATTAGTATAATTTGTTTTGTATAATCGGGCCAAAATTCCTTAGGAAATACTTAAACCCAAATGCCATTGGATCAAATAAAAATATGAACTTTACGTTGACATACTTCCTGTTGTACTTCAGCCGTGATTTTGTTATTAAAAAGTTGCTAATTTAGTACCCTGTACAGCATACTCAGCGCGGGTAAGTTTGAAAACAACAAATTGCGTCGTGTTTTCGGCCACATTAGACCAAATTTAAAAATGAGTGAAATTACTGATAGAACTGTTCCGTTCCGAAGTCCGTGTAAATATTGCTCATGAGGTCAAGTCTCAATTACGGTGGTTGGAAATACTTATACTTCCTAGTGCAAAACCAAGTGTACCAATCTACGGCAAGATTGACAATTCGTCATTACTTCTTTCGTAGATGAAAACTTCAGTTTCGAACACGAACAGTGCCAAAATTGTAACTTTGTTGAACGTTTCTTTTTAATTATTTTAAATCCTTGAATTTAGTTTTACGTTTTAATAAATATGATAAACACGATGCGAGTGCGGGTGTCAGACGATTAGTTCGACTTCACATATAGCAATAGATCTTCCCGCGCCAAAATGACCTGCTTACTTGAGTCGAGTCGAATGGAATAACGTATCCCACAAAGTTTAGTAATTTTGTCACCACATTTTATCATCGGATACAAACTGGCTTATTTGATCCAATGAAATTGAGGCTTTAGAGAAGCAGTAAAAAATTACTGATCGTCAGTCAATGTTTAACAAATCAATCTAAGGCTTACCCTCTCTATCAAAAGCAGCGTAGACCGAGAAGGCGAACGCCACGAATTCCTGTTTTCCACACTAACAACCCCAGTGTCGATGGCTTTCTTAGGTGCCAGTGCACTCACAGCCTGTTAATAAATGTCAGAAGTCCATCTATTAAATAAAGTCGACTCCCACTAATCACGGCTGACAAAAGTTCATTGGTCGTATGATGTTGTGTCACGCATAAATATGTTACAGAATGGAACACCTTGTTTACACACATAACCTGAAGATTTACCAGTGAGTTGCAAATCGTAAATTATTTGTTAATTCTTACGCCCTCTCGAAAATTTATTTCCATTATTGTGTGGGGTACTTTATTATTTAATAAGGCGAGCAGGGAGATTTGGTTTCGGGCTAAGGAAATTTGATTCTGTAAAATGTGCTATTTCTTCTGATTTGAAGTGGTTATTTCCTGATAGCTTGTATGAATTTGAGGTTCTCATAATGGCGTATTCAATAAATGTCCACCCTATACCTATTTTAATAATTATCTTAATGAAACTATTATTGGTACACGTAATTGTTCATATTCGTCTAGTATACTAGCACCGGTTCAAAGTGGGACTTTTTTCCACCAGCTATCGTAGTAATGGATTTCCTTCCCCGAAAGCGTATCCGTCAAGAGTAATTTTGTTAGTTTTAAGAAAAGTGTGAAAGATATACTTCCTCTGGATTTGAGGTACTTTTTCTGGTAATAATACTTGTGCTAATTAATTGATGTCAGTGTCTCACTATTGTCATATTAAATTAGCTGCACAATGTGATACCTTGCATATTGCTTAACCAACTCAAATTGTGCTAGTGTTACCGTCCGTTAAATAAAACATCTCGTTTACAACATACCTGAAGTTTTCCCAATGAGTTTTCAAAATGAGTCGGTTGGTAATTATTCCTGGCATGTTCTGTGCTAACTGCAGGATACAACTTTGCAAAACACGCATAGTCCTTTCTACCATCTAGGGTAATTTTCTTATCCTTCAAGAATTTCATCTGAATATAAAATGGAAATGTACAATGTCAAATTATCTTGAGTAACAATTCAAAACTGATTGTCTTTTAAAAGAAAAAGGCCGTGCCAGGATCAGTTGATTATTATTATACTACTAAAGTTTTGTATTCACCTGATAATAGTAGTCCACAATGTAAGGATGATCATTCTGAAGCTGAATCATCTGAATATTACGAAGTCGCTGCTTATCCTTGTCAGTCATGATGTTGCTGAAATCATTATTGGGTCTCATCCATCCTCCATCGACTCGGTACTCACTCGTGTAATTCGAATTTTCCCAATACCTAACTGGCCGCTCTTGCTTATATATACCTCGTGTATTATAAATTGTGTTACGCCAATTTGGTAGATAAGGCGAAGGCCCTCTAAAAGGTCCTGCTGATGGATGATTAACCCTAACCAAGCCGGCGAGTGTTTGCTGCTGCAGTGATGTTTGCTGATGAGGCAGTGTTTGCTGATGGAGTTGTGATAGGCCTGGCATTCTAGGAGGCATCATATTGGGGCCTTGACCATAATCCCGCCCTGGCATTCGAGCAGCACGGCCAACACCGCGACGACGAGTGGCCGGAAACTTGGGGGATGACACAGGTGAAAATCCTAAACCTTGGCCATGTCCCATAGGTTGATTAATATCGAGAGGTTGTTGAATATGTAGAGGTTGCTGATTATCCTGAACTTCAACATTTCTTGGTTTCAAAGGCTGAGTCGACTGACGGTTATTTGTTCGAGGACTCGACTGGCCCGCTTGATCTGCGAAAAGTCCTAATGGCCCTGCATTGATCTTGCTTGGAGGTATTCCGACGGCATATGCAAGATATGATAACTCGTTGAACAAAAGTGGATCACTTATATGGCCGAATGCTGTTTTCTCAGGCGGTGGTTTTGGTTTTGGTGGTTGAGCTTCGCTCAGTAGTTCCGATTCAATCTCACACACAGTTTTGACATTCTGTAAAATACTAGAACCGATTAGAAGTCCGCCAAAAATTAAAACAGAGTAGCTTAAAGTAATTCCGGGTATTGTAATTGCCTACAAAATGCGATTCAATATAACCCTAAGTTGCACATTAGCTATGAATAAAAACAAAGACTGTCTGACTACGTGTTCGTTAGAATACAATTTGAAATAATATATTCAGAATTTGCCGAATTAATGAAGTATACAATATATGAATGGAAATGCGAACTAACCACAGCTGGAGAATCCGCATATAAGAGCCCGAATGCCGCGCTAACGCCAATGATCTGTCTCTCTCTCGTAGAGTCACCCGGTTCGTACAAATCTCGCAACTCTTTTGGCACACGTTCTGCTGCAAAACTCTCCTTTTTTGCCCTTGCGGGTGCAGATGAATTACTGTTGAGGACAGTGCTGGGTGTTGCAGTGCTTTGAGTTTCATTCAAGGTGGGTTGGGTTTTCTGTTTCTGAGCCTGGGCGGGATCAGTTGGATGCATAGACCATACTGAAGACCCAACCAGCAGTGAACTATCACCAGGTGATTCTTGCTCTGCTAACCAATTGTAGTGTTTGTCTGCAACCTAAAATGGTAAAAAATTGTATAGAAATTCCGATAGTTTTAAGATCTTATAAGATACTTCTTGGCATCTTGGCTACACTACACCTACCTGACTGGGTGTGAAGACAGGCTGATTCGTCAATTTCTTTTCAGCTCGACCTGCAGACGCTGCAGCCGCTAACTCTTCCTCGTCAGTATCGTCAAAATCATATTCTTCCATGACTAGACGAGAAATACTTGCCTCTAATTCATTTTCATTTCCGAATTTCCCATCTTCATATGAAAGATTTACGTTCATCGAGTCACCAAGTTCCTAAAAACCATTCAACGGTAAAAGGTGAAACTCGGTCGCCCTCCCCCTCACCGACTACTAAATCTGACCCATGAGTTACAATTATGAAATTACCCTATTAGGAACTCCATTAGCGCCAACTGCCGCCGGCTCATCGTCAAAAAATTCGTACGCTGGTTCTTGTGTATCCTCCCATTTGAACTCTACAGTAAATGTAACAAAAAGTGTAAACTCATCCCTAATAAGGTGTGTTCTTGGTTCATGCAAGATCTGTTTTAGATTTTTAATAACTTTGACCATGATAATACGTGTATGGTGATAAGTACCTTCTGTTTCATTTCCAAACGTCTCATCATTATGAGTATCATAGTCATCACTGTCAGAAAAAGTTGGAATTTCGTTGTCCTCCTCGTCCATCATCTGAAAAATATAATGATATTATGGTACAATTATTTGGAATCAAAATCGTGCTTCCAATTCCAGGTTTGACTAATCTGAGAATTTGAAGCTAAATAGGATTCCAGCAGTAGTAACGTCACATCCTATTCTAGGTCATAGCCACTATTATTGATTAACCCTTATATGCAGTTTGCAGAGTTTTTAGTAGTGTTGAGTGTGGTCGTGCAAGACGTGCTTGCTTCTTTCATTGACAAAAGTCGAAATTCCTGGATGTCTCACTTATAAACACATCCACCAAAGCGGGTCAAACAGAATTGAATAATTAAGCTCACCTTGACTGTTGATCGAATTCAGCAGTGACGACTGAATTCGATTCAATGTAATTTGTTTTGGCCGAAAACCGCGTCCAGTTTTCAGCCGTTGCTGTCCGTCCGTCCGTAGTTTGAAAATTTAATCGGATCCCTCAGATTCACAACAAACGAATTTTCTTCATCTTTGCGACAAATACTTAGTTTTTCCAAAAGTCAAAATTTGTTTAAAAAACTGAAAAGAATGAATGTGACACTAGAAAATGAGAAAGAATGGTTTTTGACTGTTTGGCTCGGTCCTCTTCCCTGCGTGCCACAGAAAAGAATGAAACACGTTTCGTCTCAAGAACGTATGTGCAGAAAGTGGGAACGAAATTCGCAAACCAACCAACCAACCTCATAGGATTTGACTGCGTTGGGCGCCCAGAACACCGCAATAGGTTCTCTGGCACGATATACAAATTCCGCCAAATTTTGAACCAATATAATCTCACTTTTTAGGAAATTATGATTCATGAAAAGTGAGTGGCGTCGGGGTCGGGGTAAGCTGGTTGATTGCATCACTAATTTTATGCATTTTATTCTTTGTTCATTCATTCAATATACAGCGTCACGCATAACCTTTGCCGCCCCCAGGACAATCTGGGGGAGCCGCACAAAAAGTGAGATATGCATTTTGTAGAGAATCTTTTGAAGGATCTAGGGAGCTACTCCGTTTGAAAATCCGACGCGCGTAGCGGCGCTGACGAGCGCTTAAGTAAAAATCGGCATGAAAAACTGGATTTTTCAACGTTATTTTGACAAAAACGCGCCCAAAATAATTTTTTTCAAAAAATCTGTTGATGAAACCTTTATTGTAATAATTTTATGCAATTTTTAAAATTTTGTTGAACCCTTTCGGAGGAAGTCGATTTTTAGCTGCCAGAGCACTTTGGTGAAAAAAAATCAGATTTTCCTCTCCAAATGCCCTGGCAGCGAAAAATCGACTTTCTCCAAACCGGCCCAACAAAATTTTAAAAATTGCATAAAAATATTACAAAAAAGGTGGCATCAACAGATTTTTCGAAAAAAAAAAAAAAATTTGGTCGCGTTTTTAGCAAAATAACGTTGAAAACTCCAGTTTTTTATGCCGATTTTTACTTATGCGCTCGTCAGAACCGCTACGCGCGTCGGATTTTCAAACGGAATAGCTCCCTAGATCCTTCAGAAGATTTTCTACGAAATGCATAGCTTACTTTTTGTCGCCAGATTGTCCTAGCCAGGGGGGGGGGCAAACACTATACTGGTCCAAAAAAGTGAACGGAGACGCAACCCGATGGACGTCCCGGAACTTATAACCTCTGAGTTAGGATAGTCGAATTTGGCTAATTCTTGCATAATATTGGGGTGCCTCCTAAAATTCGAGTAAGGAATTCCAAAATCTTGAGGTTTTCCAATCGGAACGTTCCTGTGAATGAATCTCCTTCCTTTACTTTTTTTTGGAGAGGGTGTTCAGATCCTATTCGGATACTTCGAATACCCACTGAGAAACGCGGATTATCATAATGCTATGCTCTACATTTCCAGTTTTATGAAACCTTCATATTTTGGAATCTTGAGTGTCTTAAGATTTAGTTTATATCCGTCGCAGTTGTGAGACATATGATTTATTTAATGTAATAAAAGCAATTAACTAACAACTTACTATTGTTCTATCTAGTCGGTAAGTATTCATAATATAATATAATTTCTTGTGTGATTGGACACGTAATAATAATATGTCGATTGTTGATCTTGCATATAAACAAGACCGATAGGATTGAGTTTAACATTAATTTGATTTTGTGTATGCCAGAATTATGTTAATTTCGTTTAATGTGGTCAAGAATTTCAGCTTCCGCTGTTGTCAACATTCGGGCCCGGCTTTAAACCTTTTAAGGAGAATAAAAACAAACTACGATACAACAAGAAATCATGTAGTAGTAGTAAAGTGCTTCAGAAATATGTCTACCCTTTTGAAATTAAATATCTTACAAACGGTTCAACCGATTCGGGTGCGGTTTTTTCTAAAATTAACTTCAATGTGTAAAAGAAGGATAGCCGTCGTCCTGAAATCCGTAGGACAAATTTTAGCAGTACTTTTTTAGGTTCGAACTTTTTTTTTAAATTTTAACATTACGACTTAGGGTGGTATTTTTCCCGATTTTGAGGCTTGGCGTGACAACCGATGTTGATTTTCAACAATTCTTACTGCAGTGGTCAGAGTCAGAATCAGTGTTTCATTCAAAATTTTGACACTTCATTCGCTTTAAATCTATGTAAACATTAAATCTTATCAACAAAATCTTTTCAGTTGATGTCAAACGTTATTTAACATAAGTACCAATCTTCTGTGTTGAGAGCCTGGAACACCGGTATATTGGAATTGAGTAAAAATATAACAGAAGGCATAAAATGTAATTCGGATGAGTAATTTGGCTAAATCGATCAATCAGTACAAAACCAGCGCTTACCACTAACAGGCCAGGTCAAATTCAGCATAACAGCTAAGACAAACAACTCACGTTATTATTTTGACAAATAGCTGAATAACAATTTTTAAAAAATCGGCCGAGTTGATGATTGTTCGTCGATTTCTAGCATTGCGATTTTTCATGTATGCGTCCTAATTTAAAAATTTAAATAATTTGACCAAAAAGGAAACGCAGGATTCGTAAACAGCAGCGGGAAATAATGGCGTTGATGGAAGGAATTCGGGGACACCAATTTAGGTTTCTTAAAAAGTTACAATAAGTGGAAACAGACAAATAGGTGATTGTGAGCAGCCAAACGGTGCGCGGTGGAGGTGGAATGATTTAGGACAATATTTTAGGCTATCAATACAATGCCTAATATTGTTATGATTTTCAATGATGTCATTATAAAAATAAATGGTATATATTCAATATTCCATTCCTTCATCGATTAAATAGGCACATTCAGCGAACATTGTTTTGCAAATAATCAATAATAGTAATAATAATATAGTAAATATAGTAACAATTGTATCATGGGTATGGGTTCAAATTGGTTTACCGATTTTGATTCATCCATTTTTTTCGGATTTATCCATTATTCGATGAAAATTGTGACTCGACGATTGACTTAGCTAACCATTACAGGGTTCCCTCAAATAATAGCCACAAGTCAATCGTATTTGGTTGAGTCATTTTTAAAAGTTAATTCGCATGCAGCTCTTTTTTTGAAAATATTTCAATTTAATATTACATGTAAGATTTGCGATTGAATCCAATAAAGATTAATTGCTCGAGTTCGTATGTTAAGAAATCAGATCGCCGCAAGTGCATGGGTGCGTCTGGCCCCCGTGCGATTTGGCTCCAAATGCGGCACGGAGGTAGCCCTTGATGCCCTGAAGACTATCTTAAGGACTTTAGCCCAAAAAAACTTTGGGTCACCAAAGGTCACCACATAGGTCCCAACGGAGACCTTTACCTCCGTTGAATTGAACCATTGAACCAAAGCAATGGTTTTACCATAATGTTACGAAGTTCAGACTTAAGTACACGAGAATTCCCTCCAAATGGGCAAATACACCATTATGCAGTATGTAGTATGTAGCCTATCTGTATCATTAACCAAAATACAGAAAAAGTAACTATTCGCTAAATACAAAGTTTATTGCAATAAAACGAATTGCGACTTAAAATTCGTAACTTAAAAAACAAATTCCGTGTGACTAAGAAGAAAATGAATACATAGAACAGATTCTGCTCGTAAGCAAATAGCATTTATCGTGTATCCTTGTATCCTTCGCTTCCTACGCTAACTCCAATCACTTTAATAGAATTATCTTCAGTTTTTTTCAGTATTTCAGTTAGTATGAGTTCCTTTTTGTCTCAGGTAGATTTGTGACGCATTCAGGGTTGTCAAACTTCTGTACTATGTTCATAATGTGGTGCCCCGGATAAAAGCTTATTGTGGGAAACATATATTCATACAGACAAAATTTCCGCATGCATTTCTATATGGGTGACTTTACCTTTGACAAATATAGGCTACACGGTGAAAGCATTTTCTAACCCTGAAAATATTTAGGAAATCGCTCAGAGAAAATGCATCATGTTAAAAATTATCAACCTTCTCGCTTGACTTTTTAACAAGGAAATATTTTCCCTGAGTGAACAATTCTACTCAATTCAAGTGATTAAATACTATAATGACAAACTGTTCTAATACAATGAATTGTTTAAAGAAAGTGCCTGTTAAGGTTCACAATAATAACAAATATTCAGTTTACGATTACCGTGGTAAGAGTTCATTAGATATCCAATCAAAATCCCAGTAATTAAAATATTCACAGCTATCCGGAAAGTTTAAGTTGCTTAAAAGTTATTAAACCAATGGGTGGCAAATGCATGCAAAAATAATTATGATGGTTTTAAAGCATGTTGTTAAGCAATTTAATGCACACTTTTTAAAAAATACACTAGTAAAAAATATTGGAATATCCACAACAAACAAAACATGTAATTAACTCTTTGAAGCAGGGCAATATAAACAATTTTTTATGTTATAACATTTCTAAAAGAGTGAGTGACAAATGCTGTATACATACAGTATATTAAGAAATTGGCGACTCTTGTATTGTGCACATTTCGTTTCGTACCCATCTTATGACAAAGTTTTCAAATCAATTTTGCATACAAAGAATTTGCCCAAGAATTAAAGTACCAGTATTAAAGAGTGAGTAAAGTATATAAAGTTTAAAGAGTATTAAAGAGAAGAATGATCATACAAATGATTTTGATAAGCGGAAAATGGGATTAAGAATCACACCGTAAATGCAGCCAAATTCAAGAACGTAGAACAGACAAAAAGAAATTTACAGAATTCTAATCTCAAATGAATTCTTAAGAAACCATTTTAATAGATTTTTTTGACGTCGATAAAATATGATAAACACTATTATAAAAAATTCCGATTTACAGAAGGCGTTTTTAACACAGGAACTTATATCGAGACTTCTCCACAGTGGAGTATTCTGTTCGTACACCTTTTAATGGATTCCTTTTCACCAAAGTTTCTTAAAAGCAATGATCGCCAAGCACTTCTTTTCGGAAAAAAATATTCCTCGAATGTTAAAACTAAACATTCGTTTCATCATCATTGTTATTCTAAATCTCAAGTTTAATTTTGTATACTTGGGTACAACAGTAAAATAGTGTTTCAAATTAAAGGCATGCGGAATTATAGTACAATCCAATAAATTAAGTTTACGTTGAGTTTTTATGGTTAAAATCCGTAAATATGACAGAAGAGATTCGAAAATTCGAAGTTAGAATATTCGGGAGTAAAGTTAAACCCCTATTCCTTGAAATATTTCTACATGTACCTAAATTTTACTTGTGACTAGAATTGTCTTACACTATACTAAGAATTCATCTAATTGGCTATAAACAGTGCTTCCTTTGTGCTGGTTTTTCATTGTTTTGTAATATCAACGTGCTTTCACCACTTTCACTTTACTAATATATTTTCCCGACCCGCAGTGGACAATTAGTTCTAAATCTAACAAGTTAATTTGGCGCTAAGGATTGATATATTTTTACTTTTATTCCATGTTTTAGGTCAATCTGGAGGAACTCAAATCGTTCAGAAAGTGTTTAGTTTAGTTTATACAGTGTTTATTCCTTAAGTTGAAGATGGGGTGAACCATTGGTCATTCGCCGGGGTTCTACACAGAAAAACTAATTATTTTATAGCATAACTTTAGAATCTTACCTAATATACATTTACTTGTTTTGCTGGAGTTAGTCTCATATACAATCGCTGCATTTAAATCACGACTGTTGTTGAATAATCTCGACTGTTCTTGATGGGAAGTGTTTTACAAGTGATTTATATTTTGTTCTTTGTTTCTAATATTAAAAAAGTAGTTAACTGTGTATGACCTTCAGTATAAAATGTGTTGATGTAAGCACCAGAATTTTTTTGAAACGCTGTACAACACGTACTTGTCGAGTGCAACGAATGAAATATTGGTGTCTGCGACGAGAAAATAAATCGCCAATTTGATTAACAATGAAAATGGAAGTTATCGGAGGGAGTTGATGACGTAGAATAATAGTTTAAGGATAATTATGAGTTAATTGAGAAAATAAGTTTATTGTATGCATTTCTAATATATTTAACTAACAAAATGGGGAAAAGAAAAAGTCCAGGCAATGACACAGCCGACAAGGGTTTGAAGAAGCCGAAAAGAGTGCGTAGATGTGGAAGTATGTTACCCCCACCGACTCCTCGTATTGACCGAACAATGTCTTGCACTTCGGAAATATCCATGAGTCAGGTCAGCCCGAGGGTCAGGGACACCTTGCTGAACATGGAAAGGGTCAGGAAAATTAAGCATCCCTTCAGTGCCGAGAATCAAGAGGTAACGTTTCGATACTACCATATTTTGACCTCCGCAGTTCGTTCATATCGTGAATGTCATACAATCATTACAATCGTACAGGGATGCCCATAGTCCAATAACCTTACTCGCCCGTGAAGGCAAAGTTTAAGGGTTGCTGGAAAAGGTGAGATCTCATATTTGTAGAGAATTTAATGAAAGCGAAGTGCTGTTGGTCGTGGCAATCCCAGGTTCGATTCGAAGATATGAACACACCCTGTACATCATAGTTTAAAGGGTGGGGAGAAATAAAATACACAGGATTGGAATTCTGTTCAGCTGAAAAAAGAAATCAAAGAAATTGTGTAGATTATGTAATTATGGAACCAGAGGATTTCCGAGTTTTGCCCACATATTCCTACTAATATTGAAATTGTGGAATGTACAATTCTAGGTCTTCCAGGAGTTTCAAGATAGTGTTCGTGATACTGCTTTGCAAGATTTGAAGTTGACAGAAATGGCCCTGCTTTTGCGTGGTGTGATGAGCTTGTGGAAACGTCAAATGGGGTCTTGTATTAGCGACATTCATAATCTCGCCGCTTTTGTGACAAATGCGTAAGCCTTTCAATTTTGATTCATCCATGGAATTGATCAGAAGAAGTTTGTTATAACAGTAGTGATAGATTTCCGAAAGATGTCGAAAGAAATAACTTCATTTAACACTGCTAGTTGGAAGTTCTAAAATCGTTACCCCGTCTCTTCGAAGTATTACAGAATTCCTACCAAGAATTTCATTTCATTTCAACCTTGAAAAGAGATAAGTTCAAAAATAATGAGTGGTTTGACTGTGGTTCTGCAGCTGATGCCATTTGCGACATAATATTACACATATTGGAGCAGACCGATTCAGAGAACATTGAGATAAATAGAGCAGTGAGTCAGTCTTATCTCCCAATAAATCGGTGCGCTCTGCTCACTTTATTTAATAACTCGGATTTCGTAGAGAGGGAAGTTGTTCAATATGAGCATTAATTTTTGAAAGAGCTTATATTCGGAATAAAATATATACAACAAAAGAAATCTATTTGCAACTGTGTAGATCTATCCGTGGAGAGCTCCACGGAGAGAATTTAGTACGCAAAAATTGAGTTTTACGTGCCTTCCTGAATCACAATTTAGTTGTGAAATCAAATTAACAAATGCGAGATGGCCTAGTTTGATGGAGAGAATGGAGACTGGCTCTCTGCATGGCTAACCGTCGAATTAATAAAAAAAAAGTTTCTGAAAAATTATAAACAAACGCCTCGCAGAATCAACGCACAAGTCCCATGTCAAATCACAGACTGCCCCCACTCGATCGACAGAGCAAAATCAACAACAAAGTCTAATTGCCCGGATTTTGTCGATTGTCCCCGACTTTGAATGCTTGAGTAAAATGTTCTCATTTCCGCAGAGTCGTGATTGCGGTTTTTCAATCGTTTGCTACTCCTTTCTTTATAGTAGGTCAGGTTTTTATAAGAGAGTAATTTTAGTAATCGCTAATGTAAGAATGATGTCGGTTGTTACTTTTAGGCAACCCGCTGTTATTGACGTGGACAACCAAACTGAAGGTAATGACGAGTTTCCGTTAGACAAGGAAGAGGATACTCAGAACATCAACTCGGAAAAGATTGACGAATCGGCAACAATTGTAGAAGGATTAGAAAAAGACGGTTCGAAAGAATCCGAAAGGCCTTTGGAAACTGTGATAGAGCAAAATAATACGTTGGAAAGTTCGGAACACAATAGTCAGCTTGCAGTGTCAGAGGTTTCTATCGATAAAGATGGTTCTGAGAAAGATCCACTTCTATCGGCTTCTTGTGATAATATTAATGGGAAGGATATTTCTCAACTCATTTCTGCAGAATCAAATCCACAGGAAGGTTCGTAAATGAAGCGTGCGCAGATTGATAAATAATATGGAAATCTTGGACTTCTTAAATTCTGACATTTTGTAACTAATTATTTAGGATCTGAGAAAGTCGAAAATTTAGATGGTGCGAATGTCGGAAATCCGGCGACAGTCGACCTTTTGAACGATACGTCTAAAACTAAAGAGATTGTGAATACTAGAAAGAGAATTGCAAATTATTCAGATTTACTACATCCTGCAGTATTCAAGGTAACAATAAATTTTGAAATGACTAATGTGAAGATCTGTCAATGACGATTTGGAAATGTTTTAGCTTCTCGGTTACGACGAAGAATCCTTCAAAGTGAAAAGGCCTAGAAAGGATGCTTTGCCGCCCATACTAGTTCCTTATTATGATATTCCGATACAAACAAATATCTCAGAAGATGCTGAACCTGAAGTATTGATTAATGAACTTGAGTGGGTAAAACCAAAGAGAATCAGAAAACCTAATTGCCTCAATGACGACACTATTGATTCCTTGAATGAGGCTGATCCTTCTTCAGATGTTGCCACGAGTGAACAAACGGATTCTGATAAAAATGTCCCGACAGATGATGGATTTCCGGGTGACAAGCCTTCTCTACTTTCGAGTGAGGAAATTAGTAAATTGGAATTTAGCCCAGAAGACATCTCCGAAATTCAAAGATGGATCACTCAACTGCATTACCTGCCATTCACGTGTGAGCTCTCCAATGCGGAGGTCAAAGGAACATTCGAGAATTTACTTCAGCGTTTAAGCGTAATTTTTAAGAAATACGGGGTTCCTGTCAATGGTCATATGATTAAATGTGAGTTCTACTAATTAAATTATTTCCATTCTAATCAATTACATATTAGAATACTGCAAGATGCCTGCATTTTACTAGTCTCGGGATGTATCCGGATTCGAAACCACTGCCCGCGTAATCCTTATTACATATGTGGAATTATTATTTTTACTGATCCTATAGTAGCAGCCTCGGATGTTTGTGCGCAAATCTCGTCAACATATCAAGATCTGTTTAAGGATTCAGAACAAATTCTTAAGAAAAAGGTTCTTGATGATAGTCAAACTCCACCTCAAACTCCGGGTGACGAGGATGCTTCACTTCAGGAGGAAACCGGTATTACCATCATGGAAAGAGTAACGGAGAAAACAATAACCGAAAGCCAAGTTCGAATGCGAGAAATGATATCTGAAATGCAAAGATCCATTGTGCCTAAATACGCCCGAATTCCACTTGTAAGCTAATTATAATAAAAGTAACAAAATACTGAACACTTAAGCGCTACTTAAAGTTTGGACAATGTTAATACCGAACATACTAGACTAGGATATTTACAATTTCATTAACCCAAAAATTACTATTTTGTTCTGACAGATCGAAGAAAATACAGCGGAATTCTTTCGTCGAGTAAAATTATTTGAGGAGAAAATGAAGAAGGTCCTCGCCTGTGAAGAAAAAAAGGAGGAATTCGATGTTCGTAAATATGAAATGGATGTTCTTGAAGCCGCAAATAAAGAAACTCAAGATCAAGATTCCAGTGATATCAGCCAATATACACAAATCCCTTCGCCCATTACGAATTTAATCAATGAAAAGTTTGGGGGGTTTGAAGAAAACTTGGGTATTACATTTCACGGACTTCCCAGTCCATCATCATCAGAATCAAGTGATTCTCAGAAATGGGTTCCGTTGACCCAAATATTTGCTCATATGAAGAAAATGGAGAAACCTGAAGCTGCTCGCGTCTTTTACGCCGTCCTTGCGCTGGTAAAATGTCGTACAATTAAATCCTTAATTAAGTAATTATGGCGCAAATATTGAAAAAGTAATTGATAAAATAATGTTGATGTCAGCGCAGCAGAAAAGCCGCAGCATTTTTAATTCCGCTGTCTTGGTACAATTGTTTTTTTTTAAATTTTAGTTGAGCTTTCAAAATCTTGACGTCAAGTACGAGAACCACTACTCTGCCGAATCGGTTGCAATTACTTCGAAATCTCTGGATCATGCTCAAGACACAAAGTATCCACGCGGATTAAAAATAATGTCAAGCAGATGCCCTGATGTTGACAGAGAAGAAATTTATTTGTCCCCCTTGACATCCCTCTCCAGGACGAACGCCTTTCGCCAACTTGAAATTCGTGAATCTGAACTTCACGAATCACTAGGAATTGCACGTATGAGGTTTAGCAGGAACTCTGGATCCTCAGATGAAGTCATTAATGGTGACCTGACTCATGACATTGAACGTGAGTTCATAAAGAGTGACTGTACCGTGTACAAAGGGAAGCTGTTTGGTAAATCAAGGGCAAGGAGGGTAACCAATAAAGAACCTGTGGTCAAAAAGACACGTCGAAAACTGGAATTTTCAAAATCTGCTGAGAAATAAAACTAGACACATACTTGCAATAACTTCTAGTATAATGGCAGGTGAAATTTTATGCATAGGGCATCATTTTCAAGAACTCACGTACATTCTGCATAACTCCATGACAAAGTAGACCAGGATTCCTGACCATAATAAAAGCATTTAACTAGCTTCTCAACTACGGACGAAGTGAATTTCAGTGACCACACGCATATGTTCAGAATCATTGGACTTATGAACCGTCCAAACCTTTAAGAACTAGTCCAAGGATAAAAATTTGTATTCGCATTTAGTTCAGTTTCATTGGGCACTCTCTTGGAGACAATCTATTCGCAGATAAAGTTTCTTTTATTTGAGTACAACGTAAATTGCACTTATGCGAAGCAATTGGGTCGTACACAATTTTCCCATGTGAAGGTTCAACCTGGTGCTTGCATTTAGTAACGCATTTTGTAACAAAAGATTTTAGTTAACATTTATTGAACTATTATCCGAATTGTTCACTTCAAGTCTCATAAACATATGACAATTTATTCTTTTATTCACCTAACCAATGCTATGTTGATAAGAATAACGTATGGCAGAATATTATATACATAGTTCGACCAACAATCTAAAGAAGGATTGATTTGGTTGTTCCTAGTATTGTACAAATTTTGTAACATTGTGGAATAAGACGGCTGTGATTTTAGATTATGTAGATTCCGTATTTTTATTTAAGTATATCACAGGGCCGTATAGTACAAATGGAAAGGTTACGAGAGCCCTACTTATATACAGATTTAGATACAAGATTACGTACAAGTTTTTTTTTTAATTTTAGTTCGTAAATATTTAATGTTAAAATATAATTTAGTTAATGAAAGTTGGGTAAGCAAAATTAGAAATCATTCAAGTCTGGAGTTTTAAGAATCAAGAGCTTTATTTTCTCCGACTGTTAATAATATTGGTCTAGTAGGTCTAGGATTTAATCATGTCATTATTCAATACCCACTGGAGAATTTTGCGCTGTTGTCTGAGGCACAAGAACGACCAACTTGTTATATTTTGATACAATCTATAATTACTTAAACTCACATTAAAGACAAATCCGAAACATGAATAAAAACAGCTAACAAGAATATTTAATCAAAGACAGAATTGTGTAATATTTTATTAATTAGATTTATTAGTATTTTATATGTTAGTATTTATTTACAATTTATAATTTACAGCCCAGTCTTCCTTCATGCGTATCCAATCAGATTCACACACAAAATAATTGTAATATAAAGCCCAAATGAGGGCCGTTCACCCTGATTGCCCGTTCCTAACAGAAATAATAACTAAACTTTGGTCATCTATAATATTTAACGGCGTCGACGCTTTGGTTCGTCTTATTTCCAAACGTTATTACCTTTTGCGTGGTATCGGCTGATAACATCATCAAGGAATTTCGACCAAGAAAGGTTCCATCTGGTCAAGGCTTGTGCTTTTTCCGATTCGTCCATTGCGCTGTACCTGAGAGTGGCATCATACAATAATATTTAATGATGGAAATTTCTGTTTCAATATTTTGTACCGGTAAAATGTTAAGTTCACTCACTGAATTGAGTTAAGCGCCAATTGCTTTAAAAATCTCAGGTCAGCATGTTGACCAGCCATTGCCATGAATACTATGTACCAGTCATGAGAGAGTGGACTTGACCCCCAAATACCTGGGCCATCACTTGCGACAACCAGTGGAAATCCCTTTCGGACAAAATTTGTTGCTGCTGGATGATTTCGGAAGTCCTCCACTAGTCTTAAAACCTAGACAGGAATTTTAGTTTATGGGAGGGCAATCTCTATATTTTCAGCGATAACTTCGGAAGCTTTAAAAACCTGGTTTGAGATTGGACATGTCTCCACTGCGATGCCCTTTGATTGTGCAGCGTCAAGCAAGTATGGATGAGACGCGAGTGCATATCCATGTCCAAATCTTGTTGTGTTTAGAAGAACAGCATCTAAAACATTTTCGTCAATCTTTGTCCCGTGCCAGGCTATTGGGTAAAACACATTGTTTTATGACAATGGAATCGAATTTTAATTTTACCCTGAGACTAAGGCCCAGATAAATCCTGATCTGTTATGTTCGGATTTAGTTTCGGATGGCTTGATTAAGTTCTACGATTTGCGTAATTACGAAATCTGATCGCAAATGTTTGGATCATATAAAACTGTGAATAGCGGATCTGATCAGAGCCTTTGACACATGGTTTGCAGTATTTATTACTATATATTTTCACTCGCTTCTAGCGCACCCACTGATAGAACGGTTGGGCTCTAGTCTGATTGTTGTGAGGAGTGTTCTAGAAAGACTCTAAGACTACAAACAAGAAAATTGTACCTGTTTCACCAGCGTGGAAAAAGAATTTGACATTATTCGCTGCTGCGATCAAGAGCTCTTCCAAGTAATAAAGTAAAGGATTTCCCACATCCTCTTGTCCCACTAAATCAAATCCAGCGAAATATGATGGGTACGCAAGTTTCATTTGAACCGCTTCTGTCAATCTGTCAAGGCAACCACATTTTTGAATGATTCCGCTAGTTCTTAAATTTCTAGTACTTCGAATGGTAATATTTTTTTGTAGTTACTTGCTTCCAATATCACCAGGAATTGCAAATCGGTGAGGAGCGTATATCATTTTAGCCCCCCAAAAGTTAGGATTGTTGGCGACAAATTCGTCCGTTGCTTCTTTGTAGATTTTTAATGTTTCCATTGCACTAAGTTCAGTTTGATTTAGATGATACACCTGAACACAAAAACAATGACACAAAAATATTGATGTACGCGTAAGGCTTTCGGAAGTTTTATGTAATATTGAGTTTGGAGAAAATTCAAACTATAATCGCTGTCCTATGGTTGTCTCGAATGTGAAATAACGGTATAAATGATAAATTTTTGACAAAAGTCTTAAGTTTTATCCTTCTTACATTATCTGGTGACTCCTATTTGTGTTACGGAGAAAGTAATTGGCATATGAACCACACTGTACAAAACGTCAATCTCAACTCACCCCGGTAAGCAAAGACCTCATTTCTATGTACATAACATTGTCATCGTAAAACCCTTGGATTGTGTCGTAATAGAAATCTCTCAGGGCAGGAGCATAGTTTACAATTCCACTAATCGTGGTAATCTTCTTCTCGAAAAAATACCATGCTCGATTTACATCCGGATAGTCAACTAAGGGAAAATAAGGATCAATATTCATATAATTTGTCTCTATTATAAGTTATACTACAAGTTCCGGCCAGGATGTCTTGAAACTTAAACTAATGGAAAGATGTTTGTTTTGGATTTCATTTTCTTTTTTGACCGTTTACTGGCACATGCAATATTACTGAACGACACGTATAAATATCTCTAATCCAATCCATCCAAAACATTTTGTTTAGCTTCTGCGTCAAAGATGCAGCTGAATACTACAAAACTTCCAATATACTAAATAAATACTGTTCTAGAATCTAAAGTTAAGAACTGAGACATTTCGAACTCGGTATATCTAACTCCGGAAGTACGTAGGAAGTTCAATACAAGGAATGTTTGATAATTGTAAAGCCGTTCTAACGAATACAATGACATTGCCCACAGTTGGATAAAGGAGTTTTCCGATAGGAACAATAAGGAGATCCCGATACAGATTCCAGCTTTAGTATCATACATTTTTAGTATACATTTTTAGTATACATTCTGCAATTATTTGCCTTGGTTCCGTTTGGCGGTACTGTTCAGGTTTGAGAAGCTTTACAAACTTTTACTTGCACAAAAATCCGTGTCTCATTCTATACTTTGCAGTTTTAAGTCTTGAAATGATTTCTTACCGTCTGGTGTAGGGGTGTACATATTCATTGACCTGGTTAGCCAAATATCTAAATGGCTCTCACTAGAAGCTACACTTCGTAACGTTTCAACTGAAGCCCATTGTCTGGCCAGATAACAAGGTTCACTCGGTTGGGTGGGGAAAAATCGGAATAGGAGGTGATCATCCGCAGCGATACAGTAATACAAGTTTGGCCGTTTAGTCAATTCCAAGATATAATCTGTCGGTCCAGCCGTTGCATCGTGCATGTGAGTGGCGGCAGCTTGGGTAACAGAAATTAAATAGATATGTGAATCAATTTTTCAGAAAACATACCGGTACATTAATTGTGGCGCATACCCTTTGGCAACATTTGTATAATTTTATAGACATCTGAAGCATCAATCAAAGGTTTTGAATGGAAAAAATGTCTTGCGGCAGCAAAATAAGCTCCATTTGAATCAAGACCTTCAACATATTCTTGACGTTTGAATCCCATAAGGATATCATTCACTTCGTTCTCTCGGCCCGTGAGGACAATATCTCCACCTAGCATCATACTCGCCTCGCCCTGTTTTTTTTTCGCAATTCTTAATAAACGTTTCTCAATAATATAAATTATAATTTCTTTAATATGTCGAGGTACTTACACGTAAGGCTTCCTCCCTCAATTTCATATATTGTTCAACCGTTTGTTCACCTCTTACAAACATGCATACCAGGGCAAAAACTGTGAAGAGTAGAATTACTTTACTCATTAAATTTGCCATTTCGAAATACGAACTTTAATAATAGTAAACAGACTGAAAGGTCATGGAATAGAGTGACAAGGCACGGATAAACTGTCTCGAGGTTGATACGGAAATAGTGATCCGTTCGCGAAATTAAAAATGAAAAGTTTGATCTTCGAGAGTCCCACTAAGTACTGAATTTGCTACATACAATTTGGAACAAGTGTCGTTCTGGCGTCCTAATCGGTTTAGTTATGTCGACAAGTGTTGTGCAAATAATACATATATTACACAATTTATACTTCAAGTACACTAATTTGGTCCATACCGTAATGATCCATATCAGAAATCAGTTTGCAGAATCATGGTCACTTATATTATTCCATTGTTTGATTAGAATAATAAACAGTGGACACTGTGAGCAAACTTGGTTCATAAATCCAGATATAATTGCATTGTATGCACCCGTATCATAGTAATTCCCACGATCGAAGATTTATTCTAGTATGTGCGTCGGTTTCGCAAGATAAATTTCGTTTGATTGAAGCTACTCATAAGTACTTCATTCATAATATTGATACATCCTGAACTAATCTTTAAGTCTCTGGCATTAATCCCCATAAAAATACTATGAATCATTTCAGAAAATGTTGTTGGTCAATTGCTTGTTGACATACAGACACACTTTTAGATTAACTCGGATTTCGGAAGTTCAAGGTCTATTGAGATGTGCGATAAACGAAGTAACAGATCATACGCTGACGAGAAAACAAATCTCTTGCTGTCAACAACTAATTGCGATAAGCGTGTACGAATGCCAGCAACGTAAAATCTAACGGATACCTGGATCCAAATATGTATTGCTATGATTCAGAGATAAATTCCGGAATTAGTCGATCTGACGGAATGTCGTAGCAGAAGTCGTCTTTTTACATTCTTTCGGCGTTGATTTTAAGTCCTTTCCTCGTGAATTACATCCGAGACAGTTAAATGTTATGTTTCATTCATTCAATTCAATTCAATTCAATTTAATTTATTCAGAGGCAACACCCTATACAAGACAGGTTAGGTTGAACTTATTTATTCAAAGTCGTAATGTTATTAATAGTCATTAAGATTATTAGAATTCTTTATCATATTGAATTCAATTCGAAATCTGTTGATACATACTCAAGTTGAAGTCATAACTGATTATTATCGTACATAACAAATAGAATATATGTGTGTTTTAATTAACTGTGACAAATAATTTAAAGATATAATTAAATTTAAAGTATGTTGGTGTCGGTGACGGCAGAGCAGTGTTAAACAGGATTAGGTTACGATTTTGAATCGTATTCTATCTACTGATGAGTTGGTTGATACTTGAATGAAACAATTCTAGTTCTACTGACTCTATTAAAAAAGATTCCGGGAAAGCTTCCACAAACGGATACGAACAACTGGTACACTATATTATTTACGACAAAAATGTTAAAAGCTCTACATTTTGGATTACATGACCTGGTCTGCTTCTCTGCTTGAGAATACGCCATCTATGGCGTATTCTCAAGCAGAGAAGCAGACCAGGTCATGTAATCCAAAATGTAGAGCTTATAGGCCATAGTTGAATTGATGTTTCCTTACACCATACAAGATTCTAACAATTAAATCATATTGAACTTTGAAACATGGACACAGAAATTGACGCTTTGGCTTCCATTATTGGCATTTGAACCATTTCGAAATTATAGTGAAACGAAGAGTTAAGGCTGTTGTGGATGATACCAATCAGTTCGACCCGTGTCATAATTTCTGGAAAAGTTCCAACCAAAATTGAGAATTGAGAAGCACTTCAACTTCAAAACGTTCGTATGACGCTATAGAAATGTTATTTAACGCTACCTCTCTTCACAACTCATATTCAAGTACTTGACACAGTGCAGTGGTTGGCTGTTTCAAATTTTTGTGAAGTACAGTCCTCGATTCCCATGCACTATCAGTCATCGGTCATCAGTGCAATGTTCTTCTGTCGTTAATTAGGTTTGTATGATTTAGGCCGCTTATCAGTCGCATTGTAACGTTTCAAGATTGAAAGGATTTCCCCACGTCTGTCGTTTTAAATCTAACCGCCGGCAGCATAAACGTCCTAGTAAATGACCGACTTAATTGAAGCCGAGGCTCAAATAAAAGTCGAATCTTTCTCTCGATGTCGACATTCCAGTTATAAGCGAATAATACAGGGTGTCCCCGAATGATGTAACCAACTTCATCTTGCTATTATAACTTTTGACCCTCTGTTTCAATATAATGAGGTTAGGCTTAGGCCTTAGGCGCAAATTGAAGCTGAAGAACAAGAAGGATTTATTTACTCCGAACGCTGTCACAGCGAGGGTTGTCCACCACATACGCCGAAGCACTTTGGTGATTTTTTAACATTGCGGTAATGCGTGCGGAAAAGGAGTTATTTCAGGTTCCGCATAACAACCCTTGTTGAATGCAACAAATAATGGTCTTTCCGGTCAAAATTTATAAATTTTTGTCTGAAATTCGTCTTGGTCAGCCAATTTTTACAACATACGGGGACACCCTGTATGTCATTTTGATGAAGGTGAGGTCAAGATGACTAGATAGACATACAAAGATGACTCCAAAAAGTACAACATGCTGACGTTTTGACCTCTGTAATCCGGGCATACAAGTTTGTAAGGTCATGTATGGAAGTTCGTAGCTAACGCTTTTTGGATCCAAGGCCAAGGTGCTTTGGTTAGGACTTGTCGCAAGTGGCAATAATCCCTGCGTATTCTGACCTGGGATGGGACAGTACTCATAGATTTAGATTTTTCTTTATTCAACTGTCAACCAATTCAACAAAGGAAAAGAATACAATCATCCGACTATAAACTAGTCCTCCTGTCTATGCTGCTCTCCCATCAGCGACACAGATTTTCAGATTTTCTACATAGGTAGGGGACTAATGTATCATCTATCATTTGAAAGGGTAGTATGTCAAGGGTGAAGGTGGTCCCAAGTCCCAATAACCTGTAAGATGTTTATCGTCTGATCTTTGCATTGCGGCGTGGGACGTGATGGAAATGTCAACTATATCCATCATAAAATATATACTTTAGAAAGGGAGATTATATTTCCGATACTACACAATCGATTCCTTCAGTTGTTGATTTGCAAAAAATGTAGCGTATTAGCCCAGCTTACCCTACAATTACTTAAGCCCAAGAGCTTCCGTTCTTCGAAAATAGCGAATTTCTATATGATTGTTAATTTTGATATAATAAAGCCAGTAAGTCTAGACTGAACAGTCGAATCAAAATCACACATCATAAATTGTTTATCTGTTTATTTCATTTTTCTCAAACCACACTCAGGTATGAAACTTTAACAATAGTGTGATATGCTTACCTAATATTGTTTCATCACTTTGAATTTTATTTTTACACAACTAGTTTAATTGTCCAGAACACAAATTACAGATTTTTTTAAAGAATTAATATGTGTTGATGTAGTAATAGCTCCTAAGCGTTAACAGTTGTTGACAACTTAACTAGTGTTGATTTTCACAAATAACCATTCCATAATTTAGATTTTAGCGCAAAGTAGTAATAGTAGGTACACAAAATTTAATGTATAGTATCACTCTCAAGTTGTCTCGTACTCCCTCCTCGTGCCTTAGGCGAACCCAAATCCCTCCGAGCACTCATGGATTGCTTTTAACAGATAGGTTCGAAGCTTATCGTACGTCTCATACGCCGGAAGATCGAGCTGATTGAAACTGCAAGAGAATAAATATTTGTTACAAATGTACTTCATCAGACTTCGTCTCTCGTCGCACATTTTTTAAAACCTCCTCTTACCAGGTATGCGCACTTGGAAGCCGATCGGTCGATCGGTCATCACGATGAATCTGGAATTTTTGAACACCATTCATTCCTTCAAGGGCTTCAAAGCCTTGAAGAGGCACTTTTGAGGTTCCCGTTACAAATTGTAGGAATTTAGCTCTATCCGCATGATCAAAAGATCTCAACGCCCGCCAAAACCATTGAATCTGTACAAATAATAAATATTACGTTCGTATATTCGAAATTAGACGACACAGTGTGCACATTAAGGCCAAACGAAAAAGTACCTGTAGGGAAGTGGGTTGGTACTTGTGGTATTCCGTATTGGATTTCAAATCCTCAATGTCAACATTTGGCAAACCGGATACTAAAAGTTCCAACTCCTGCTCGTTGAATATAGAAATCAGTCGTTTTGGGATTATGTCGTAGAATCCCTCCAAAAATGCATTCAATCTATAAAATTAAAATATATTCTTTAGTTACATAGACAATACTTTTTAGCAATGAGCTAAAAAGAATAGTTTTTATTACTGTTTTTGAATCGCTCCAGTCATCTTCATTTGACACACCAACCGAATATACTCCATTTTATTCTCTTCAGTAACAGCAATATTTCTACCATTTGGAACCAAGTCACGAACTTCTGTGACACCAAACTCTTGAACCTCTGTGCTGAGGGTAAGATCATAACCAAGTTCGGACACATTATTGTCCATGAGGAAGGCCAATCCTTGGTAAAATGAGTAGTCTTCACTCTCCATGTCACTGTGTTTCACATACTTCCCAAGAATATGTTTGTAAAATGAGCGTGTAAAGTAGCACTCGAGCAATTTGTTGTCATAGATTGCTTTAGCTAGAATACAGACGAAAATTAATTATGACAAACTGTCTCTTAAATAATCGTTTGAATTCTTGTTATTCCTTACCGATGACACGTCCCACAAATTTGAAATAGAAGAGATGATTAGGATTGCAATGTGAAGAAGGATTAATCATGTAGGTAACACGATCACCAGGGGATACAGTGAACAAAGCATACATAGGGTTAAAGATTTCTCTTGATATGATCATATACCACTCTCGCAACAGTCCACCCGCATCTTGACCTTCTTCACCTGGAAACAAAAATATTAAATAAAGTATTATAAAATATCATAATATCAATTAATTGAAACTAAGATTATTTTAATAATTCAGTTTCAATCTCATTACCTTCAAACACAATGTAAAATCGGTTTTTCCATTCTTCCGAACTCCTGCGTTGTAGTTCACGGAAGGAATCTTCGAAGACGTGTGAGCGACGGACATGGACTGCAAGATCCTCACGACGAACACCCTCATCTAGTCTTTCTAATTCTGTTCGACAATATCGCCGTTTTACATCGAAGTCTAATACTCTAGTATGGTCCACAAGCACAGAAAATGGACCGTCCGCGAGGTGGGCAGTTGATTGCCGTAAAATTTGATTCAATACGGTTCGATGCGTTTCTGTATTAAATATAATCAATCATGAAAATGTCCATTTTACTCATTTTAGTATATTCATATGATCTAAGTATTAAGAAACATACCCGCAAAACTTAAGAATTTCAACGTATCTGGAGTCAAGTTGGCTGGCTCAAGAGAGTTCTTAGCGTCCAATAATTCATCAACCGCTTGAGTGAGATTCTCAGTACGAACATTCGGAGAGACAGGAGGTAATTCTTCCTGCAGATGAGCTAGCTGAGCTTCACGCGTTTCACGAACATTAGTTTTCTTATCTTCTCGCTCACTTGAGGAGGAGTGAACCAAAAAGAAGGCCTCTACGGCGGGCTGCAATGTTACAATTTCATTTAATTAGTTTCATTTTATACGATTACTTAGCTTTAACATGTAACTGAAACGAAAGCAAAATGGGTCTTTGTGATGCTGTAATGGCGCCATAGGCTCTTTTATCACCAAATTAATACAAGGTTTACCTGCAAAACAAGAACAGCATGGTGATCGGGAGTGTGTCCCAACTCTAGTAGACACTCACTCAATGTGTTCCACAGATTTTCTAGTGACAAAGCGGAGCTTAGTCGTGGTAACAGTTTCGATTCATCAAACGCTGGCTTAGTTGTTGACGAACCATCTTTCTTCTAAAATTCCCCAAAGACAGATGAAAGGGTATTACTTTTATTGTAACAATTGCCAAAACACAAAGTTCAAAAATTACCTCTTCTCCACCAACACATTTATCTTGATACATTGACGATTTAGGACCATCAGTCGTATTCTCAGATGCGCCGTTACTATTGAGCAAATCAGAGGAGGAAGCAGACGTTCTGGCCGGAGATTCAGCAGTGGTTACATTTTCTTGATTATCCACCTCCATTGATTGAACATCAGCTAAACATAACGGACAAATTAGTTACCCTGAGTTATTACAATCATACACACAATCTAAAACGGTAAACAAATTTTTGCTAGTAACTCCTACCATCTCCAGAAGATGCTTCAACAGGAGCAGAGGCAGGGACAGGAAGGGGGGTAGAATCGTTCAGTCTTGCTGCCTGCGGTGTTTCTCCTGCGACTAAATTATGTTTTTTTATTAGTAAAGAAAATCAGTTATAACGTACTGGGATCAAGAGACATCTTTTGAGCACTAGTTAATTTTCAAATCAAAATTGTTTTGTTTACCCTTCTGCTTATGTCGTTTGATAGCGACTCGAATTGCATCACGTAAGCTGATCACAACTTTGAGAAGTCTTAGAAAAAACGCCTGACTTGAAGTCTTTGATGTCAATGGTCCCATTGACGGCAACTGAAGTTCACAAGAAATCATCTTCCCTTTTGTTGCAGAAACTACGACAGGCTCTTTTGTGAATCTATTGGAGAAATAAATAAATATTATTTTAACTACAATTTAAAGAAATATAAAATAACTATAAATCCAAGTTTGTGCATACCTATCTGTTAGAGTTCCTTGGAGGGCTTTCTTAGAAGGTTCCTGATCACTTGCTTGGCTGGAACTTGGACCTGGCTCTTCAGTCGTCTCTTTACTTTCCGTTTTTGTCTCAAGGGTGGAATTTACCTTTTTCAATTCGCAAATTAGACCTCCAATATGACCACCGATAACATTTCCTAGCTCTCGAACTCCTTCCATTAGGAATGTTAAAATCTGTTTCCCCAAGAACAAAATATAACGTATTAAAATAATTTGTATGTGGTAGTGCTTGTATGTATACGGCATGTAGTTATTAAATCATACCTTCTCCCTGGCTGAAGGTGGCCCATATGACAAATTCAGCAGTAGAGCTGTTGCCTCTTCGAGTCCTTCATCGGAACAACTCTTGGATGTGATTACTTCAATAATTAATCGGAGATGAGACTCGGAGATTACAGTTGATTCTTCTTGAGGAATCTCTGGCTCTTCAAGCAAAACTTTTCTTCCGTACCCCGAAGTTTCAGGGATACCGAGTGAGATCAACGAAAGCAAACGCAGTAACTTGTCTGTGAGGATGGAGCTGCGACGTACAAATGAATGGGCCAACATTGAAATCAATTGCCCAAAGGAAGATTCTTCAAAAGAAACTGTTGAAGAACTAGGGTCACCCATTCCAGATCCCGTCGCATGCAATTTTGCTAAACTCTTCCCCTAAAGTAATAACAGTTAGATGTTGTTATGACCTTGTAAAGTATAGCAAATAAATAACCATTGTAATTTTATACGTCAGTACACTCGTGCTTACCTTTCGACCAGAGGTCACAGAATCTAATTTCAATAATATATCAAAGAAATCAACGGTTTGGCCATCGTGTTGAAATTTGGATTTCCCAGATGACGATGAAGTGGACGCATTCCGGCACTTGTCGGGGGAAGATGTTTCTTTGTCCGTATTTAATTTCTTCACAGGCGTATCACTCAAGGGTTCGGAAGGTGTTTTCAACTTGCTAGGTAGGAAGTGACAAGGAAAACTTTTTGCTAGATTGCTGAGCACATCCAACACGTGTCTACTAATTTGATTTATTGCTTGGGGATGAATCGAGATATGACGTAAATCAGATCCACCCTTTTTACCAGTCCCAAGTAATTTCTCAATCTGGAACACATTTGCCTGGCTACCAAGCCCAGCATCCAATCGTATATTCAGCCACGTAGGCGGTTGGGTTTTAATGAACTCAAGTCCATCCATAGATATGCAGTCTATTGAATGAAATTATTTTATTGATTAGAGATGAGAGATTCTATTACATCCTATCAATATATGAAAAAAAATTGAAATTGACAAGTATGCGCCCATGACTTCTAAAAAATTACTTTGCCGTACTCCTCGTTTCCATTCGTATTCGTGTTTAGAAACTTATTGATGTTTAGGTTAGACTCATATCTTGTCTACTCCTTCGCGGCCTTACAGCTGAAAGAATTAATTACAGTTTTCAGTACTTACCTTGACGATGCTCGCCTGCCTTTGACGGATTACTGTCTGGAAATGGTTGCGGGTCTTTCGGCATGGGCTCCGGTTCGGGGAGAAGTTTACACTCACTACTTCTCTCCATAATAGACAGTAAGGACTACGGAAATTGAATATAAACAAAATTTAATTGGGGCACATCTACGAAATCCTCTACGAAAAAATACAAAACACAAATTTTGCTCACCCGAATTACCCATTGCCTTGTGCTAGTATGATAGCAAAGGTTTCTTAACACTCGATGTAATTTGCCAGTATTAATCTTTGGATCGTCGACAAATAGCATGATCAGAAGACACGATAGCGTCTCGTGATCAACCAATTGTTTTCCTTTGACTTTGGTGCTGGTTTAGTAAGTAATAAAAGGAAATCAATAAAACAAAAATGTTTCTATTTGTCACATCCCATTGAAGACATACCTGACTGCACCCGTGTGTGGGACGAGAGCTGTTGGTGGTCTTGTCCAACCATTAGTCCATGGTCCAGGTCTGTTGGCGATATTATGGAGAGCATATCTTGAATTCAACCGCATGCCTACTAAACGAACATTAATCATAATCAAAATGAAAATTCCAAAAAATATAGGAAAATAAAAGTGACGGAACGGGCGAGTACCACTGTTTCGTAAAATTGATGAAAGGGTCGTGCTGGCATTAGCGTTGCTGTGTGTGAAAAATCTATCTTGCAGCAGCTGCCGATTTCTTGACTCCCAATCGCGTCTCAAATTCTGAGCTTCAGTTACAAGTTCCGGTGGGAGCACAGCTATTTGTGACTCTTCCATGTCGGACAAAATCTGCAGCAAAATAAATACTTCAATGTCTGTGGAAAGTGTTAAGTCGAGTTTAAATAAACACAGTTAAAAATCACTACCGCTTGTCTCAATGACGGTTGCAAATTTCGAAAGAATGCTTCCGCATCAACAGGGTCATTCGGGTTGCCGGCTGTAGCGACACGCCTTTGTTGTTCTATTCGCTGTTGAGCTAGAACTTCCTCTTGGATATTTGGCGGAAGAGCAGCCAAAAATTCAGGACTTACATCCATTACATTCACAGTCGCAGTCTCGACAACCGGGTTTTGGGACCTCTGCCGTTGGCGTTGTTGGCTAAATATATTAGTGGAAAAATATTTAGTTAACAATTCCTCTTAAATGTGAAGAGCTAATTTTATTGCGATTTGTAGTCTAGAAAAGTTTAGCAAAATTATCTACAGAAACATACCGTAAGTGTTCAGCAATGACCTCTTGTCTCATATCCTCAGGAAGAGCAGCCAAAAAGGACGGATCAACTCCATCGGGAACTTCAATATCTCCCAAAATATTTCTGAAGTCCTCACTTAGTTGAGCTCCTGAAGGTCCAGCCACGGGCTCCGTTGGAGGGGATTCTGGAATTATTGTTCTCTCCCCTGAGAGTGCATTGACGGTATTCACAGGGGACGGTGTCAGGGCTTCCAAACCTTCCAATACACCCATCAGTACACGATTCTCATCTTCAATTTGAGCAGCAGCACCTGAAACAGTACTAGGTTCGAAGATGTCTTGATTGCTATCCGATGAGTCTTCAATCTCATGAAGATTTGGCAGAAGTATTCCATCTTGTACCATTCTGTCCATGCCATCATCCTAAACAATTCACCCATAATAATTTAAATTTGAGAATTTAGGTAACCATATTTCATAACAAATTCATACCTGGTTAAACAAACTGTCCGTCACTGGATCTCTTACGTTGAATAGCTCATCATCAGCTTCCTGTCCTTGCCCCTGTGGATGCGAGTCCCTCACATTGGATGGCCCATTGCGGCTATCGTTAGCACCTGGAGCGTCATCCAATGTATCAGTGAGGGGTGGTATACTGATGTCACTTTCACTGTCTGTAACATTATTAACATATTAATCAATTAATCAACGATGTAGACTTGACGACATTACTCAACGTCAGAATAAAAAAAGATGCAATTTTACGACTAACCTGACAAAAAGATAAACTCACCAGAAACATCCGGATCTTGCGGGTCCGCAAGACGGTGTCGTTCTTCTCTAACTATATGGATTGGTCTATGAGGTATTCGTCTAGACAGAGCTACCAAGTCAGGCACATCGTCGAAGGAGTCCTCAATGTTAGACTGCAAATTGGCGCCGTGTGAATGAGTTGCTCTTTGAGCTACTTCTGAATTATAGAATAAAATACTATACTGTACTGTACTGTTGCATTAAGACTCATCTGACCCCGTGCAAACATATAATTTGAAACAGAAGAACGTTTTGCGCTACGGAAGTCTGTGATTGACATTGCAAAATGTTTTGCTGTATCTTACCTGACACATTTGCAGTATCATTCATTTCTTTCTTTTTCTTAGATTCCTCAAGGTCCTTTACTCTTTTCTCACGTCTCAATTTGAAGATTTGATCACGGTCCTCCTCAACAGTCTCAATGATCTCTCGCTTCACAGCTAAAATTAATCAGAAATTTATGTCTATTAATATCAATTCAAATCCTAAACGACCTTATACTTATTATGAACGACTGAGTTACCAGTAACGCAGTCATGCATTGACTCGCCATCAAGAGCCTTTGCTTCCTCGCACCACCAGTGCAACGCAGTATAATTAGCCAAACAACTACTGGGACCAGCCGCCAGTCCGTTTCGACTAAACGCCGCAGCGACGTCCTATTCAATGGTAAATCCCACATTTTAGTCAATTATTCAAGCATTAGACATGGAAGCAAAACGTAAAAACGAGAAATGAATAAAAATGAAACGGACCTGATCGGTCGTACGTACCGGGGCCGAATCCATCACCAGAAGTCTGGCGTCGCGAATTCCAGGATTTAAGGCCTGACCGGTCGTAAGGGTAATCACTTCTTGTGCAGTCGATGGTCCTAACAATCTATAAAATAACAATGTCGACAAGTTTATCATAACTCTGCCAGTCAGTTTGAAAATTACTAAACTTATTTTTCAGGTTTCAAAAGTATACCTCTGCAGGATAGCTGGTGGATGAGCATGTCGTGGATTAATATACTGAAAGTATTGATAACGTCTTTGTCGCCCAGTGCGGTGTCCACGGGTTGCGACGGCCCCAGAAGCAGGTGGCTCGGTCGTTGGAGCGGCCAACAATGGATGAGTGACTCGAAGTCCTAAAGTTTGTGTAATGATTGATTAATAGTTCCAACAGTCCCTTACCATTTGAAGTTGTCGATGAAACTTACCGCTGGAATGCTCGCTTATGAGAGGATCATCGAATAAACCCATATTAAAATTATAGCTCGTATTATTAGTAAAGAAAATTGGAGCATTCTCCGGTTCTCCTCCATATTGAACCATCAGCATTTCATCGTCTCGATCCATTGCGGGAAATCGAATGAAACCCTCTTCCATGAATCCTTGTTCATTGTCATCAAAATTTGATCCCCCATCTTCGTCATCGTCATCATCATCATCGTCATCCTCGTCGTCCTCTTCTTCTTCTCCTGAGTAAAATTCAATACACAAAATATAAAACTTGCAAATATTTTTCTTATGTTTTGAGCTGATAATCGACGAACCTTCTTCACCCTCCTCTTCTCCTTCATCAGAAGGATCCGAGTCAGAGTCACTGGTATCATTGTGATCATGATCTTCTTCATAATCTGCATTAAGTCTCTGGCCCTCCCCAGCGTCTGTATCCATTCGACTAGTTTGACTATCACCGATCATAGCTTCCGCCAATATTTGGTCCTCTGTTCTTTGGCTCGAGTCCCTAAATATGGTACTCATACTTAGTTCAATCATAATAAAATCAAAATGTATGACATTTTAAATACGAGATAGATTTAAACCAACCTATCCAGAAGTTGATCCATGATCTCTTCTAAAACTCCTTCGTCCCCTTCCTCAGTCGGGTCATGTTCTTCGTGCTCCTGAGTATGACTCTCTGACGTTGGATCCAAACTCTCGGCTGCAGCAGAGATATCATGTTCGGTATTATCAGCGTCCTCGACTGTCTCTTCCCCTTGGGCATGAGTGCCCTCTGAATTACTTGTACCGCCTGAGAAGTAAGAACAATAATTGGTAATTAATTCTATTCAAACTGAATGTTCAAGGACAAAACAAAATTCTCTATCTAAATACCAGTATGTGTAATGTTCACAGAATCCTGTGTATTTTGTTCCGTCTTTGGTGGCTTTGGACGGCTAGCATTGTTTGCCGCTGGTTGATTGACAATACGAGTTATCAATTCAAGAGCCTTCAGAACGGCATTAGTTGTACCGGCCAAAAACCGACTCGTGAGATCCAAATGTAGAGGTATCCGAGTTAAATCGACAACAACATTCTTTTTGATCAACAATCTCACGACCGAGTTCATACTATAGAAAGCAACCAATGGATCAAATCACTACTAGTACTATAAAATCTAAAATTTATATCGTCTTCGTTCTAAAACCGTCGTACCAGAACTGCGTTGTTTTAATGGCAGTCACCATTTGAGTCGGAGGTGCGGACGGACAAGATTCAATCATATGAGAAATGAGGTTAGCCAGGCACTGAATTCGACAGTGCTTATCAATTCCTTCCTTTAGAGCCACAGCTCGCTGTAAGGCCGCCTTTACCTGTTGTTAAAATCATTATAGCGGAACCAACTTAACAAAGTAGAAGTATAAACAGTTACTGTCCTAACTAGACTAACCTCTGAGATGATAATGATTTGAGCTTCTGGCAAATGGTTACAGCCCGCCATTGCTGCTAAGAGATCTTTTACTAAATTGTGACAATCCACTTGCCCTATGTACTGATTGGAAGGAAGCATTCGATCCAACAGGAATGCCAATGCCGTACAGTCCTATGGGAAAAAACTTTGTTAGAACCCAAGCTAAAATTACCTAATTATTTTTAAAAAGAAGAAATATGACGAAACTGTAAACACGGTCGTATTATGAAAACTCACCTCTGGTATGTCCTGATGAGATCCTCCTTGAAAGCAGTATTCCGCAATAATTTTGCATGAATACGAATATGAATGTACGGATTCAGCTAGCAGTTGGAAAATTGCAAATTTCGGAATAAGTCTCTGACGTTTCTGAGTCTCATTTTCCGAATCCTTAGCGGATTTGCTGGGTGAACCAGTATCCATCTGTGAACATTAATTCTTATTAAATTCATTGTAAAGGCAGCCAAAATTCCTATAAACATGAAAGTCCCGCTCGCATCGACCATGTCCTACGGCTAGAAAATAAAGAGCATTTGAATAGGCTTACAGAAACTTCGTCAGCTGGGTGAAGAAGAGCTCGAAGAAGTTGGTGAATAACGTCTTGGGCAGCCACCCCCATATAAGTTTTAAAATTCTCAGGCTTACACGGCAATGGTTTCACAATTAACCGCAAGTCATCCTCAGCTAAAACATAATTTTATTACTATTTATATTAATAAATGTCAGTGAAATAAAGTGAATAATTTGTTCCTTAATAGAAACTTACAATGAAGCCCCCGTCGGGTTACAAAATTAATATCCACACGAAGAATATCCTTAGCGACTTCCACAAAGAGCGATGGAGATCGACAAGCAACAGGGGCTAAAACTCTTAACAGGTAGTGAAGCTCTTTACAAGTTGAGGCACTCGTTGAAATGGCTTTTGCACGAATCATCTGTAGAGAAACGAAAAGAAAGATCATTATTACACACTATGTATACATTCAATTATTCAATGAAACAAATAAAAACTTGCCTTCTCAATCGCGTATCGAAGACAGGCTGGGTCTTCCAAAACATGGCGAATCAAGAGATTTGCAAGTGGGAGAAACCCCTGAAAACCGGATGATAGGTTAAGGTTTACTAGAGAACGTACGCCACCAAATTGGGCGAAAGTCACCGCAACTGGATGATCCCTTGTTACGCGGAGACAAAGTCGCATCAAGGCATGAAGTGCGTCTGGGTTGACAGGTTTATCCATAAATCCAACACTGGATCTGAAAAAGTGTTTGTTATTGTATTCTACAAAATCCTTGACTCTTGAGTGTTTTTGTAGTAAGAAAGTAGTACGAATTGAACTCTTTTTAGACTACTGGGAGCTGAGTATTAAGTTTCATTACGTACCTCATTAAACTGAGTACTTGTTTCTCGTTCAGTCCACGGAGAAGGCTGATTTTTTTCTTTAAATCATCTACAGCTTGGTTCTCATGTGTATCCATTTTCTCCGACTTATTAGTTTGTTTACCACGCAAATTTGCTCGTTTTTCATTTTCAAAATTGTTAAGCGAATTGGTCCTAATATCTCCACCACTCACGGAAGGCATTGAATTATCTGTATCAGATGTTTCACCATTCATTTCAACGTTGTTGGTGGTCGGGCTCAAACTCTTTGAAGATCCTGCCGCTTTCACATCTTCCTTCTTGGAAGATTTTAGCCAGAGGGCAATCGGCCGTCGATTACTGGTCTCCTCATTTAGTTGGATCATTCCGCTAAAGTTTATAACATAGCGACGACGTCCAGCCATAATTCTTAGAGAACTTTCACCCTCCCAAAACGCTTTGTCAATGTTATTGTTGTTTGCAGTTGAATAAGCACACCATTTTCCAGAGTTTATATCAAACCACTTCCACAAATGATCCGTTTCCTATAATGAGGTCAGAAGCGAATTCATAACACAAATCCGAAAGAAAAACCATGCTTATACTAAAATAACAGTACTTTTATGATTTTAAAATTAAATAGCGGCAGACTGTCTTACATTAAAATGAAAAGTTCAAAAACCGGAAGAGGATAGACGATTGGGTTTGAATTCGAAAAATTGAGTCTATTTTAAAAAATGCTTGTACTATTCAAAACTTTCTACCTCTGCTAACTGTGCACGTCTCCTGGTCGCTATGGCTGACTTCTCGTACAGATCAATCATCAGTACGAGAGGTGCCAACCATTTTGGAGTAGTAGCAGTACTGTTAGGGAAATTTTGATGTGCCTGGTGCAGCAATTCCAAAAGATGTATGGCTGGATCAATTACTTCCCACTTCTCCAACAAATATGCACACATAGTTTTCAACTCCTAAAATTAATAAAATTACAAAATAATGACTTTCCCGAATGCCAAATAAAATATTGAAACTTAAATCCGACACAAACCTCAAACATCAAACTGAAAAGGTGAATACGGATTGATAACACCTCAGATTCTCCACCTTCGCATAAGTCTTCCAGAGGTTTAGAACTCTCACTTGCAACTTTTTGTACAATTATAAGTGCACTTACAATCTAAAAAAACATACAACACATAAGTTAGCCCTTACGTAATCAATTCAAATCTTAATAGTAATCCCTCTGGAGACTAACCTGCTCAACAAGAGTATTGAGAATTTTTCCCATCCATTCCACCCCACTTCTTTGACCAATTGCGACGAGTAATTCACCAATTCTAAATACACATTCTGGTAGTTGATCAACTACGGTAAGACTTCGTGGAAGAATCGTATCAGTGAAAGCATTTATCTCTTCCGCAGACAGTGTTTCCGGAGGTTTCTGAAAATGTTAAATACAAGAATATTTAACCCGATAACATAATTAGTGAACACTGAGTTTTGAGTAACAGATGAAACACATAAATAAATAATTTAAGTACTACAAGGGATACGACCCGAAACCCTGACAATCGTATGAACTAACAGTAAGATCAAGTTAACGAATTAAGTGTCATGCCTAAGTAAAGAACATTTTTTTTGCTACTGTGAGAAATTGGTATTATTATGTCAGTACACAACAGTAGGCTTGGTAAATGATTTGGGGATCTCAGCAGTGGTGTTTGAGAAAAGCAGTCACATTTATAATCTGAGAGAGAAATCCATTCCTAATAGTTAAGTTGGAAATGTAAACATTGCTGCTAAAATATCCCAGAATATAGGCATGTTCGAACAACAAAACTTGGGACTTTTCGTATTTCGGATTTCGGAAATTAAGTCATAGAAAATTGTAAATAGGATTGCCCGTCTCGGGTTTTGCGAGTAATTCTGTCTGGGCGCCATGATTTCGGGTAATCCCATATCTAAGAATTGTAGTATTCATACCCAAGACTGTTTCTCTGCTGCGACTTTAGCTCCAACTAAATTACTGATTTTCACGGAATGATCACCAAGCGACAACGCAAGAGCTCTTAGCATCTGTTCGTCATCATTATACTCCCAGTCCATAGGGCCCTGGATATAAGTTTGCAACAGAGCTATTAACTAATCGAACGCGAAGTACAAAAGTACAATTGAATCCCTAGTATACACCTATCAAAGTAAACAAAGCGAGGCATCCTCCGTAACTGAACAGTGGGAACGTAAGGCCTTGGTTCTCAACAATCATAAGAATTAAAAAACATAAGTGTGTTGGAGACCTTGTGTTCGCACCATTCGCATCAGATAAACTTGATTCCTTACACATTCAAATCTTCTATGAATAAGTCTTTCAAAAACAAAACTTACATGTCCTCTTCGAGCAGTAGGAGCAGGTGCAGCTGCAGGGGTTGGTGCCGCAGTTCTTCTGAAGGGTACGGCTCCAACTCCACCACCATTATTTAGTAAATAATCAGTTGCATGAATAACTGAATTTGTTGAAATAAGTGCTTCAATACACATTTCTAGTGGAAAACCCATATCGGCGAGCTGTTGCAGTTGAGCATAGTCAACCCCCAAAGCCTCTGCTGCAGCCATGGCCCCTTCGACCGAGCTAGTCGCGAGCGGGTTGGTCGAACGCGGTGCAGTCCCAGCCGCTGGTACAGCAGATGTGCTGGTTGAGGTTTCCGGAGTTTGATTTGCGTTTCCATTATTCTGGTCTTCATTAGTATTAGGAGTTTCTATATTTGAATCTGTGACACCTTGTCTTACAGCGCTTTCAGTAGAGGTTTCTGTTGGAGCTGCTACCTCAGTCTCAACATTGGCAATATCTGTACTGGCATTTTCATTCGGGATGGGGTCTTGTGGTGTCTCAGTTTCTGCGAGAGTCGGAACTGGAACCGTTTCCAGATTTGCTTGGGAAGAAACCGTTACCATTTCCATTCTGCCATCTGCATCAACGCCGTCGTCATTTGGAAACGGGAAAACCAAAGGGGGAGAGTCCAAAGGGGGTGGTCTAACTCTTGAGGGCACATCCAATGGATCAAAATCACGAGGTTGAGTACCTCTTGCGGATGTTCCCCCAGTCGAAGTAGCCGTCACGTTTTTATCCTCTTCTATTTTAGCCGAAGCTGTCCTCTGGACGTTTCAAGGCAATAAAAAAATTAATAAATAAAACTGGAAAACTAGCGTGGTAACTGGGTTAAAAAATCAAATTTACGAGACGAACCTCTTCTACTTCTTTGTGACGAATAATGTGTCCCAAAATTGTTAGCATCAACTCCGCTGCTCGGGTTCCAATCAGCTTCAAAGACTTACGGTTCCACAGGTGCATCATAGCGTGGAAAGCCAACTGTAAAAATTATGAGTCTTTTAAGAATACTACCGATCCAATATATGTTCTAAAATATACGCCGCAAACACTAAGCTAAACCAAACGAAAATCAGACAGCATTATTGAACTCACCTTATGAGCATATGTAAGAAAATGTCCACTGTCAAACAAGCTCAACTGTCTAATTGCGGTTTTTACGGGATAAGTATGTGGACTTTCGAGAACTGTTTTAGGGTTGCAAATTTTCTCAACCAGCGTGAGCCAACAGTCTAAGAACTCAACTTGCTGATCGCTCAATTCCGCGGGGTCTGATGCTGGTCCCGATTTTTTATTGTCCGTCTGAGCTTCCTTAGAAATCGCCCAGTAAAATAAACTGAAAGAAAAATAAAACATTAGACTTATCAAAGGATTCCACAAATGATTCAGCCTCATTCGGCAAAGGATTTTAATTACTTGAACAACGACTTCAGTCCGCTTGAATTCGTGAATTTTCTCAACATAAGGTGGTAAGAAAACTTCTTATCATCAAAAAGTAAAGGCGCAGAGAATCCCACTGCGCATATGCTAAATGTCAGTCTTGGAACTGGAGAATTGGGTCTTGGCTCCCACTTTAAACCGTCTGTTAAAAGTTCTGCTAATAGTTTGGCTACAGCTGAAGACCCAGGAGTTGCAAACCCCGGAACTGTTGGCATTTGATGCCCACGACGTTGTCTAATAGGCGATCCCACACAGAGCTGAAACCAAATTACAACATTGATATTTTATCCAACTCGTCACAAAGTGGCTATCTTTCACACTCAAACCAAAATACGGTATATTCATATTCGTTTTCTGTACTCGACTGAGCCCCCACCTAGGAGAGTACCTCCATGGTAGTAAGTTCAAATGATAAAATGTGCTCACCTTGACCAGGAGTCCAAAAAGTTCTGCTAGTGCTCTCCCTAAACGTGAAGACGCACTCAAGATAGGCTTAAGTAATTTTGAATAACTCTGAAGTGTGGCCGGGCAGACACCTCGCTCCGCCGTTTTCTGGTTATTCCCGCCAGTTTGTGTTGCAGAACTGACTAAAACGGTACTTGAACTCTCTTGAGTCACACCATTTGAAGATGACGCATTAGAGTCAATGTCAATCTCCATGACATCATTCGAGTTTGCATTTGAAGATGACGCAGTCGCTTGCGTTCCTCCCTTAATGCTCACCTCAGTGGGTTCGGCCTGCATTACAACGTAAGGAATAAGGTTGTTATTGAATCCAAGATTTATTAGTGGTATAGTGTCCGGCATTTTATCCACTTACCTTGGGCTCTCGTGGAATAAGGCGATCCAAGTCTTCACGACCAAACTCATTTGGACCAGGTTGAAACTCGCCAGTGCAGAAGGCCAAAAGAACTGTGCTTTCCCAAACCAAATTTAAATACAACTGCGATAGACTTTTCAAAACTCGGACTCCTTGGGGCGATCCCCAGTTCGTCACTGACATTGCACGAATGTCGCTCTATTTCAGAACAAATAAAATAGTTAGCCCAGCGAATAAAATCTACAAGAGGCCAAATATATATTTTAAAATAAACCTGGCCAGTGCGGCAAACGTGTACAAACATCATGATGTAAGCATGGGCTGATGTAATTGCATTTAGAATTGGGGTATCATGAGGATTTCCAATAGACTCTAATGGAACTTCAGCTTTAGCTAGTTCTCGCAACAATACACTGCTTCCCACTCCTTCGACAGGGGAGTTCAGTCGCTCAAGTTTCACAAGAACTTTCTCCAAACTCGTCATACCTTCTTGTAGTACTTTAGCTTCATGGGCTAAATTCTGCTCGAAAGAATAAAAAAGATTTTTAATAGCTTTTCAACTTGTACATCGTGGAATCAAAATGTTGAATAACTTACAAGAATCGACTTGCAAACGGAAGCGACCGACATACAAGCTTGTGAGTTGGGAAAGTCAATTGGGAGATTCGGAAGTGCCAAAACTTCCATCAAAGGCTCCAGTCCTTTTTGAGAGACGAACTCCCGGCAATGGTCATCAGTTGAATTGTTACTTAGAATCGCATCAACAAATTTCATCTAAGAATGACAAACAGAAAGACCCTCCGTTAGAAATGCCTGTAATAGTTAACTTCCCGAAATTAAACCTTCCTCAACCCAACATACCACATTAGATATATAGTCTACAAGTGGCACCGGCGCCTTTTCTTCAATTGTCGAAACTATAGCGGACATGTAAGAGGATGTCGGTGGAATAGGATCTTCTCCACCATCTTCACCAGGCCCCCTTGCTGGAGCATTATGGGATGCAGCTGAAGCCTCTTCTTCATCCTCGTCATCGTCATCACTACTTCCTCCCTCAGATGTACCATTCCGAGTATTCGCATTATTAATCGGGGGAACGGTCGGCTTCACTTGTGGTTTCCAACAAGAGTATTTTGGATCCCTTCCCATCTTACACAAATCTTCCAAAAGCTTAAAAGAAATAAAAATTAAAACATGTCGTGTTATACTCATAACTTACGACTTGTATAAATGTCATTGTACCTTGACCATTGCAGAAGTAGCTTCAACCTTGAGGCTTGGTTGATGACGCATTAACTCATCCATTGCATTTCCTAGATTTGATGCTGTATCCCCGAAGGTCTCTGCTGTTCGACGTCTACGCATTGATGACAAGTACTCTGGTGATATGAGTACTTTAAATATGCGCGTGAACGGTTTACATCGGACAAAGGAAGCAAGACCACGACTATTGAGACAAAGCGCCGAAAACACATTTGGGAGTGAAGCAATAACTTCACGAGTAGCTGGAACCTGAAACACAAATTATACGTTTTGAGTTATACGTATAATTGTAATAATTCTACTGCAGGTTTGACTTTATCAACATCGAATGTAATAATTCAAAGTCAAACGTAAACTTACATCTTTCACAAGTAAAGCTTCTTGAACGACATCAGTCAATCCCATATCCTGAAGTGTCGAAAGGATTGAAGGTTCTTGGAACACTGTGACGGTGACTATATCAGTTGCCAACAAGAAGAGAGAGGCTCCATAATACTCTGCATTACTGATGATGTGTTTCAAAAATGATGGAAATGGAGTCTCCACCAGATGACGAATACCATCAGAAAAAGCTGGATCTTGAATTACTTTCTTCAAAAAGTTGAACATTGACTTCAACAGAGCGGCTCGTTGTGGAAGACATGTCACTCCGTTTGCAGCAGCTAACTTAGTTGTACTGCCATTAGGTGTTGGAACCAAGTCCGTTGGAACCAAGTCTGTTGGGACCAAGTCTGTTGGAACCAAGTCTGTTGGACTTGGAGTACTAGGAATTGTTCCTTCCTGAAAATCAACATCGTCACAAACAATTAGCAAAAGGCTAATCGTTATTTCATAAGTGAGCATGTAATGTGCGAAATACCTGTAAACTGTTTGAGTCAGTGTCCATTAGGACTTCCGAAGTCGGTGGTTGTGGTTCTAAAACGGTTTCACTGATATCCTCAGTACTCTGATCACTATTTCGAGGTGTAGACGGACCCAATCTAGTAGCTGGGGAAACATCAGGGCCGATTTCGAACGGTTGTTCCTTCCGACATTGACTTACTTCCACCTAGAACAATACGAATGTAGTTTGTATTTATGTTAGTGGCATGTCCAAGCATTCTCACAAACTTATTATTTTACCTGCAGACGTGTGAGAAAGATGCCTAAGCCATCTTGCATATGGAATGATTGCATGTCCATGTTCGTTATGAGATCAATAACTCGGACAGCTCTTGTCACAAACTGAACATGAAATGAATGAAAATAAATTAGAACATTTCCGATTAACAAACAGACATTGAATTCAGTTTATTACCGTAATGTGTTCTACTTCAGTACTTTTCCAGTTTATCACTCTGAGAAGGCTCTCCATCATACCGCAACTCACTAAAGCTTCCCCACCCGGTTCGAAGCTTGAGAGGTGGTATACAAAGCTGAAGAGGGCAGTAGCTAAATGGAAGGGATATATTCTCTTCATAACATCTGAGTAAGGACTTCCGTCTTCTGGTAGCAATAGAGCAGTAATACAAGTCCGAACCATTTTGGGTAAAAATCCATGAAAGGAATTTGCTCCAGTTATTTCGATGATTGTACTGTAAATACACCAAACAGCCCATCAGAATTGTAGAATTGTAACTGATCCTAGACATATCCACTGGCCTCAATACCACAGAGTGGGACTTTTCGGATTCTCCTTCTAGTTTCTACTACTAAAGAAGGAGATCAAAATATCTCAACCCAATGGCAATGGTATTATTATTTATTATGAATTATGTGAGTCGTGAGTGCTAGTTTATTAGGAATAAGTAGAATATCTTATACTGCACCGTCCTCTATAAAAAGGCATCAAGTGAGTCCTTGGCTGCCAATGCCATTTTGGAAGTAGAGAAATTAGAAACTCTAAGTGAAATTGGTATATTGATAAAAAATAAATACAAAATTCCAGCTTTCTTACTTTGGGAAGCTTTGGCCTCTGTCTAAGTGAATGATAGCTGTCAAACAGCGAAGAGCAGTTGCCTTAGTATTATCCAAGCGAGGATCTTCACATCCAACCAGTTCAACCAGCTCTTCTAACAAGCCCGTGTAGAGCAGCTGATGCATATTGTCTTGAACAGCATTCGCATATACAAGGACAGAAAGTGCTTGCAAGCGTAGTTGAACTAACATAACTCGACGGTAGTAAGTTGTAAAATTCTTGGCCAATCTCAAGCGTGTGAACAGAAGCATCTATAATAAAGAAAAACCGAAACAAATTATAACTTGACTTAATTCAATTCCTCATAAGACATAAAAAAATCATTACCTGCTTATCCGCCGGGATTTTGTATTTTTCGCACAAATTATCCATAAGAACAGAAGTTGGACATTCAAGTCGATCTACATCGTCGATATGAATAATGGTTAAGACTTCAGATTGTTTAATCCGACTCCCACTGCTTGGTGTATCTGTCTTGGGTGCGTTTGTAAACTCCAAATGGACCGTAGTCGCATTATCTGGGAAATCCTAATCATTGGACAAATAATATAAAAATAAGAATTAGGTTCAAGTGAACAGCAAATTAAATGCATACTCAACTGACCGTTATAGGTTTATCCAAACAACATGCTGCTACTCCAAAGCCAGCATCTCGTCCACCCCAACTCTGGAAATAATTGATAATAAAAGCCATTTCAAACAAATCTTAACTACGGAAATCTATTCAAATCAAACTAATATTACCTCTGCCAAATATGTAAGGCGCTCGAGCAGAGCATCCTTCTTCTCACCCAAGAGTCGGCTTAGAAAATTACTTCTCTTGCTGAACATGTAGATCAGATTTAGTACATCCAAAACTAATTCTGGAAGTTCCGACGCCAGTAGAGCAGTTAAATGCTCCATCGAATTGTATAAGTGCCGAGAGAACGAATGTTCAATTAACATTGTTGTAAATCGAAGGACCAAAGTGAGGCAATTCATTTTGTCTCTCTTGTACTAAAAAATAAATCAGACGACTCATTAAAATTGGCAAAGTTATTTTACTTGTAGCAAAAATTATGTAACTTTTATATTAATAATGTTTTTCCCACTTCAGTTTGAACGTTGAAGTCGAATTACAAATAATCATTTACGATTGAATACATAATTGTTAGTACGCAAATCTATTCAACCTCAACCAGGAGATGTTTAATTCAAATGCACTTACCACTTGAAATTCATCCATATCACATCTAAGGACCCAAGTATTCGGAGAACACTTTTCACACGCCTCTTCCAAAATCAAGTCGAACATATCCAATACATCAATCCAGTGGTAAAGCTCGCATTTACCATAGGTCCAAGTTGGTACTTTCTCCAAGACGAAGCATAAGTCCACATAGTCACTACATCCCTTCAATTTGTCTATCAGTACTTTGCAATCCGGAGGCTGGAAATAAATTATCATATGAAATACGGGAGGTGTCAATAAATATGTCGAAATATGGAATAACTTCCTGTATTTCAGTATTTCGAATTTGACTCTTGGAACTAAGTTCGACATTACATAATTAAAATTACATAGATGAGACTATGAGACGTTGAACAGACTGTATTATTCGGTCTAAGAGAATGAAGTTATAGTTACTACAATTGAAGGTACCAAGTATAACAAACCTTAAACTTATAAATGTAAGAAAAGGCGAAACGGTGAAACTATCTCTCTTGAAATGAATTAATGACAATCAATAATTCTCTGTTAGCTTCCGTTAAGTTGTGTCCCCAAAGATACAAGATCATAGAGTAACTGCCCACAAATGTGAGTTCTATTAACTCTTTATTTCACACTTAGTATGTATAACATTGAACATTGTCATAGAAAATGAATATTTTGTGGAATCACTTAAATTGAATTGAAGATATAAAAGCACAAGGGAAGTAGAATGAAAATTTCAGAACGACAAATTATTATAGATCGACAATTTGGTAGATCAAATCTTCTTTATTCTCTTTACCATGAGTAGAAAACCTCTTAAAAAGTGATTTACGAACAGAAAATGCCCCCTCATTCTTCATTCATTGTACTCACATTTTTCTTACTGCTAACTATCACTAACGACACAGTTACAGTTCAAAAGAGTAAAGAGGACTAAAAATCATCGCAACTTACCACTTCCGTGCTACTCCGTTTTGCCTTGCTACGATCAACCTTCATTGTGTTATATCCACATCCTAGTAATTTCAACGAAGAAAATCAACTTTGGCCTCCAGAGCCTCCCTCCGGGGCAATCGCGGAACCCCCTCCGAATTTGTCTTCAATCTTCCTCTACTGAAACAAAATCAAACATAAATTCTATATTAATAGCTTGAACGCACATAAATAGTAATAGTTAAACCAATGAAGGTCAAACTGAAGCTAGCCAATATCTTCTAGGTTTAAGTTTGACAAATGTAGTGTGCGACTATGAAATGAGTTTAGTGTTCGAAATTGCTGTTCACACACACTGACACACTGTTCGCCTACCAAGCAGTCTATCAAATGACTGAATAATGCGCAAATGAATGACAGAATAGATAATTGCAAAACAATCCACGACTTTACACGATAACGATATAATGATGACAATCTAGATTTCTTTTCGTCCGTCCAAGTCCAAGGAGACTTCTAAGGCATATGATGGTAGTACGCGCGATATATGAATCAACTTATTACTATAACACAAGGCATGTTCCTATATAAGTCTGCTGCAACTCGGTTTTAAATATGAGCCATCGTTTGCTAGCGCGGTGGTAAAACTTCTCAATTTTCGTCAATTCTACAACCGTCCATCCATTCCACCAGACGAATGAAATTGTATAAAAATACAGTCATTCAATACGAACAAGACACATGGATTTAATACCTAAATAAAAGATGATTATAAACTTTAACCCTCATATTACCCCGTAATAATTATGTCGTTTATTTGTTTGGTTGACCCTTCCTTCCAATAGGAGTAGTAAATATGGAAAGTGAAAGGAGGAGTAAAATTCCAAAATTAAATGTGCGCAGTGAAGTTTGATTTATGATCGTGACAGAATTTGGCTACAGTATTTGACTTTCCTTGATTACCCTCTCCTTCAATTGATGTGTCATGAAGGAATAGTTGATCGGAAATAACGAATATTTACTGGATTAGTAAAACTACTACCTGCCTGATGAATATAATACCTAAAAATTAATTGAATTTAGAAAATGAGAATGGGAGTGTGCAGAAGCCGAGTAACTGGATGGAGAGTCCGTTTTCTTTCTTCTGTATTCTATGCTTTGAAGAATGTGATATTGGGACGCATGAGCTGAGCTGTAGTACTACTACTACTACTGGTACTACGAGTACATTAGACTCTGTCTCTACTTACTACAGTCTAATCCTAAATCTCAGATCAGAAATTACATGAATTCAACTAAGGTCACATTACCTTGAATAGTATGTCCCACAATTCACTCTCAAATACAATTAATTTAGTACGTCTTGATGTTGAAAATAACTAGCACTTGTTTAAACTTCAAAAATTGCACGTATTAAATCCTAGTGTGTAGTCGCTCTCCTTTTCCTTCTATTTTATAGTTCAATGTATGGAGGGAGACTGAAGAAGAGTGACAGAGAGAAGTCTCTTCTGAGTCTAAAACAGTACAACTTACAGTACAGTCGTCGTGAGAGCCATGCCTGAGTGAATGCAGATGCAGAATCTCAACTTTGTCCCCACAACGACACCTCATGACTGCGACCTAACCGCAGACTTCCAGAACTGTCGACAGGTGTACCTCCTGTCCCATTTTAAATCCGCAGCGAGTCACGGAAATTCTGACATTATAATAGTCATGCGGTTACGACAAGATTTTTAATATTTGTTTTTTTTTATTAACCCGAACGACAAATTAACGAAATGCAAGAAGAATATCCAACCTGAACGAGAAACGACACGACTGCGTCGAATTGACTAAATAAATTGTACGTCTATGTGTGGCAGACTTGGGACAATTACTTTAGTAATCAATTACAATTACTACGTAATTGCAATCAATTACTTTCAGAAATCTATCATGTCGTTCGAAATTGTAATTAAATTGCATACAATTGTAATTGTAATTGAATTTATATTTTTGTCAATTACTTCTAACCAATAAATGCAAGGACGCGTCTATAATGTTAACAAATATAAAAAACATATTGGAATGTGTAATTAGAATAATAATAATAAAACAATAAATTGTAATTGCGTTTAATTACTTTCTACTTTTTCTACTTGTAATTGTAAGCAATTAAGGATTATTAAGGTACCATGAACGTCCTATGTTACTAATTGGACAACGGGCATTACGAATAAAATACTTCAAAATTCCAAAATTGCTTAATTATCATGTTAATTAGTTAATTGTAATTAATAATTAAGTTGAGAAGTTGAATATACCATGAACCTCTAATGTTACTAATTCGACTACGGTAGAGTTTCTTACGGGTGGGGTTCGGGTCGATCCGAACCCGAAAACTTTAATCCGAACCCGAACCCGATTGGTCGGGTTTAAATTTTGGTGATCCGAAACCCGACCCGAAATCTTTCGAATCAAAAAATTTGACCCGAACTCGAACCCGATAGCTCAGTGGTCGATCCGATCCGAACCCGAAACCCGTAATCCGAACCCGATCAAGTTTTTAAAAGTCTAAAAGGTCTTATTCCTTCAAAAAGTTAAATTTATTTTGAATGCACAGTAACGCCAAAATTACACTAAAATATCGGTACAAAAAAATATTATTCTCGTATCGAATTGTGAGCAATAATATCGGAGAAATATTCCGAATATTTATTACTGACCGTCTGTGTCGGCCAGAACTGAATATTTGACCCAGGAAACTTTGGTTTTCTAATTAGAGTGAGAGGAAAAAATTCGTGCGTCTGTTTGTTGTTTCTTTGTTAGTGATATACCCGTGGCATTCAAGATACCGAAGTACGAATCACGGTCTATGTCAAGGTTCGGAGAAATCATGATTTTTATATAAAAATCAAAAATCGGATTTTTTTGATATATAATCCATTAAAATCCTGATATATATCCGATTTTTATTAGGGATGGACCGAATAGTAACCGAATACTGACCGAATAGTTAGGTTCTCAACGGAATTGAGGTCTGTACCACTGAATCGGCGAAATTACGAAAAACTATTCGGCCGAATAGTAAAAAGT